>BPLR01004511.1:0-83407 GCA_021605095.1 Caerostris extrusa | reverse complement strand
GATTAGAAAGTAATTAAAATTTCAATTAAACTTTTTTTTTTACTGGTTCGGGAATAATTTTAACAAACTCAATATATATATAATGAAATTTTTATGCTTAATTTTATTGATATGATAATATATATAAATATATGAATAGCATCATTTCTGTTGTCTATTGAATTTTTTTGTAAATTAAAAATCAGATAACTGTAGAAAAATGATGATGGCATTGCAAAATAAGTTTACTTTGATGTAACACTATTTTTAAGGCATACTTATAAATTTTGCCAAGGGAATGATTGATTCCTTTGTAATTAATTGTCACAACAACATATTGTTTTAAAAGTAAATATATTATTTACTGAAACAAAAAATGCAACATACTTATAGCGAATAAAATTAAATGCTTTTATGCCTAAACAAGAGAGCTCAGTGAAAATTTCAACTATTGTTAAAATCCCTGCAGAACTCGCAAATATATTTATGTTTAACAAAATTAGTTTCATAAAGTCGTGTATCTTATAATTTTTTGTGTATAATATATTTCATTCAAATTTCTAAATAAAGTAAGATGTTTTTATAAAGAATTTTTCATTTAAATATTCACATTAGGAATTTTTGCTATTGCTACAATTAGTTTTTCATGATTATTATAATATAGAAATTATGGTTTTTAACTGTAAAATCAACCTTGCAAATCCCTACTAGAAGTTGCCCGGCAGTGTGGGCACCTTTTTTGTGACATTTTTATGATGTTTCTGTTCAGATTATTGTAGTAATAAGTTATGTGTAATTCTGCATTCCTGCCTGATATTAATCACAAACTGAAATTTGTGTTGATACATTTTTTGCTTAAAATTAAAAGTTTGAGAGGCATTTTAATAAAATGTGGTTTTTATTCCTCAGTCTTCTTTAAATCAATGAGTAATTGTTTTAAAAAGAAACATTTGCAAAAGATATGCAGTTGAACAATTTGCACACATCTACTGCTTAAACAAAAGTCTCATATTATTATCTGGATTAAGTGATACTTCTTTCTTTGTTTTTTTTTCATGGGAAAAATTCCTATTCATATTTATATGTTTCTCTATTTAATTTAACGTTAATGACAGGTGGTTATAACAATAATTTCTTTCTTCTCCCTCCGATGTATGAATTTTTTTTACTGTGACAGAATATTTCCTAAAAAATGAAAAATTTTTGCTAGAATATAATGATGATTAATATGGTTGGAATCTTTTATAAATTCTTCCTAATTTCTACCAATTTTTTAAACTTTATGAAAAGTAATTTTATGAATATTTTCTGACAATATTAAAAATTTTTTGTTGAAATACTGTAAATAATAAATGCAGTACCATTAATTCAATTCATTCATTTTTATGCAATAATTGTTATATATATCCTCCTTAAATATATGTTTATGCATTAATCTGAATTGCTTGATTATCTTCTAAAAAATTATGCATTTCTCAATTCTTTTTTCTTTTTAAATATAACTAATGGGTATCTTTTATAAAATTAAATATATATAATAAATTACTGTAGGATTTGTCCCCATTCATCAAATTAAACGGAATACTTTCGTTTGTAAAATTTCATTAATAAATTTTGAAATAAAATATTTATTAACTTGATGATAAATAGAAGAGATGTTACTGCCTTTTAAAAATGTTAAAAGCATCAAAATCAAATAAAATATTTCATGACAGTCAATGCATTTCACTAATTCAAATTTTTCAATTTATTCTATCAATTGTAATGTAATTATAGAAGAAATTTTGTTGTATTTAAAAACCTTGTGAAGCTACAAATTGTCAGTAATTAAATTAATGTGCTGAATGTTTCCTGTATTTCATTGCTATATTGTAGGTAGGTCGAAACTAAAATTGTTTTATCTATAATAAATGAAACTTTTTAATAAAAATGCCGATTTTCAAAATGAATGCACTGACTCGGACATAAAATGCATTTGGACAATGTTAACTTTTTTTTTCGGTTAACTACACTTGATTTTTCAGTTTATAATTAGTATTTAAAATAAATTTACCTTGTCAGAAATGTAATATGAAATGAGATTAATTTAAATGTAAATCTTTAGCAGAAATAAGCAAACTACGGTGACAAAATTGTTGCTACAATGTGCATTCTGTTTTCTCCAGTCGGTATATTAATTGAAGTCATGAATATTCCGGGAAAATTTTCATCATATTCTTTCATATAAGAAATCTCACGAAAGATTTTAAAAAGAGCTTATTTATTGTGGTAATTCCAATGAATTATAATCTTTTTTTTTTTTTTTTTCTTCAAATTATTAAAATGGCTTGTTTTCTGATGCTATTTTTCTGTTCTAGATTCTTCCTTGTGTTTTGACATACTGTGAAAGGGATTGAATGCAAAAGTACATGATGACATTATATGTAAGTTGTCTATTGAATTTTTTTAAACTAGTTTTAGTCTGTTTGTACATATTTTATTAACATTTTTCTGACACCTCATCATAACAGATAACTTTTCTTTATTACACTTCTCCATTACTAGAATGTATTCCCCATCATTTAAAATTTGATTCATATAAATAAAATATCTTTCAATAGATAATTTTTCCATTTTAAATGTTTTATCGATTTTAAATTTGTTTTTAATTAATAGTACTTATGATTTCTTTGTTTATGTTATTTTGATTAGAAAATTATTGAAATTTGAATTAAATCTTCTGTTATTACTGGTTCAGAGAGTAATTTTAATAAACTCAATAATATATAATGAAATTTTTAAACTTAATTTTATTTATATGATTATATATATAAATAACAGTAGCGATTTGCTGCTCATTCTTTGCAGTTTTATATGGCCGATTATGATGAAAAAAACTGTAGAAATTCCTATTTAATAATCTTTAATATATAATATTTTGAAAATCTTCCTTTTGTATAGAACTTTTTCTAATTTCAAACTAAAAATAAAGGTTTAATGCTATTTTATAGTGTAATTTTTTATTTGTTTTACTGTTTGTAAATCTTTTATTATCAAACAATTTTAAGTAATATTGTAGTTTTTGTCATTATTCAAAATACAACCTCAATTAATTACTGTTTCAAGTTAGTTTTATCATATGTGTGTGACCGTCGAAACTGAAGTTTTTTTCACAATACAGGGTGCATCGCATATAAGTTTTATTTAGTTACTGTTTATTTTATGTATTATATTGTTATAAATATTGAGTTTATTCCTCCACTTTAATAAACCTGCATGTTAGTGAAATTTATGTAATCTGTGATGTTTTTAATTTTCATATTAACTTTTTATTTAATGTAGAATGTGGGAATTAACTGATGTTCTATCTGATTATTGGCATTGGTCAGCGAGAAAATAGTCCTGGGAAATAATGTCTGCTACAGGTGAGTAAAGTTTTTAATCTGATTAGCGATTACTTCTACAAATATCAAATGTTGAGCATTCTTCTAAAGAAGTGTTCGATTTTTCATTATTTGTTCAACGAGATGAAAATCCAACATCTTGAAATTGACATTTTAAAATAAATTTTCACTGCCAACATTTTAAATTTTGTTTACTCCGACAATAAAACAAAAGAAACTGAATTTGTTTCAACCAGTTTCATATGATTATTAGCACATATACATTCATTTTAACCTTCAAAATAATTCAATCGAAAGTATTTGAGAGTAAATTTTGAAAGAAAAAAAAGACAATATCATATTACTATTTATCTAATATTCTGTAAAAGTTTTGATAGCATTGTGTTTTATATAATTTTTTCTGCCAAGCATTTATTTTATTCCATCAGATAGGTTTTTTTTTTTTTTCTGTCTATTGATTTATAGCTTATTTTTCTTTTATTAAGGAATGTTATAATTGAAAAGAGCAGTTTTAAATCTCTTTAATAATTTTTAATATATAATATTAAGGAGGATAAACATTAATGATAAATTTTCTAACGACTAACCAAGGTAATTTTCTTTATTTAAGAAGGGGGAATTATTAAATTTCTGTGAGAATTGTCTGAAATTAAAAACTTGAGTGCAAATTATTAATAAATATGCATTATTTTTATACAAATTAATTGTAAATTATTACTTTTTAGCGGTTTGGCTATTTTTAATTTTCGTATATATATTATTTGTCCTTGCATCAGTATTTGTATTCATGGAATCTTTTCTTTGATATCGATATTCTCTAAAGGATTTACAGCAACTAACCGTAGAAATAAATATAATAATAATTATTTAAACCAAGCCTATCATTTTTAATAACTATGAACATAAGCTTATCTTCAGAAAAAGTTACACAAAATTTAATTTATTTTTTATGTTTTAAAAAGTCGTTTTAACATTTTTTTTTTTTTTTTTATACACGTTTAAGCAAAATAAATTAAAAAATAATCTAATTTTTTAATACAAAAGATTTTTGCTTTTATTTCTACCTGTAGGGTTTCTTTCATTAAAACATTGAAAAATTCATTTTAACGACTGTTAAAAATTTTGGAATTTTAGATATAATATATTCTCTTGATTTTTAGTAAAGAATTTTTTGTTCAGTATACATTTTAATTTATATTTTATTAATACAGAATAAAAACTACTAAAAACGATCCGAATTTTTATAAAAATAAATCACATTTTTGTATTGAAGTCAACGTTGTTTTTAATTTAAAAGGTTAAAGGTAAGGATTCACAGGTATGGATTTTTGATAATTCTCTTTCAATTTTTGATTAATTCCATTGCTTCACTTCAGGTAGAATTACGTTAGGAGACTCATAGCATAATAATATCACGGTGAAACACAATAAAAACTCATATTTCACTCTCCAAAAATTATGAAAGTTTTCTAAAAATTACTATAAAAAAAACTAAAGTTGACTGATTTCATGTTTACTCAAATTCTTATAGATATGAAATATTATAGAAAAAAATCCCTATCATATGCATAATATGTATCAATTTAATATATGAAATTAAAAATTTTAGAATATCAAAATAGGTTTATATATTGAATAGCTGTAATTAAAGGGATACTATGTAGTGTCAAGTGTATTAATAATTATAATGGCACAAAATTTGGTAAAGGGACTATAGAAACATAGGCCGCATAATAGCTTTAAAAATATTCTTCCAATAGTCACTGATAGAGAAAATTATTTGATTTTGTAATGCATATACATATTAGACAAGTCTAGTAAATTCCTACCGACCTGCCTAGGCATCCAGTTCATACATATTAGACAAATCAATTTAACATAATCAATGAAAACAATCCTTCGAACATGTAATCTTCAGCTGTAGAAAATGCTTTACACATAATGCAGTTCCTCAACTTACAAAAATGGCGGCTACGCGGAACAAGCATTTCAAAATTCTGAATCAAAGGTAAAGTTTTCACTCAGTTTTGCCACTGTAATACATTTCATCCATTATAAATCTGAGTAGCTTGTAAAGAGTTAAATTTCTTTTTATTGGCTATTTTAGAAAGTAACATTTCTCCCGGAATCCTTGGCCCCATTTAATTAATAGTCTCTTTTCAAATTTCATTTCAAATGGCTCTGAATAAAGTTTAATTAGAATTCCCAATTATCCATCTGAGAGATATAAACTATCTTTTGAAATTTTTAGCAATTTACGTTTAAAAGATCTTCTTTACAAGATTGTCGACAAACTTATATTTATTTTATATTTTAATCTAGCAATGTTTTGAATTTTATTAAATATATCGATAATTTTTAGTGCATCTGTCATTTGTTTTTATTTATATAATCACTGAAATCCCACTCTGAAGTGAGCTTTGATAAATAGATTATAAGGAATTCGAATAATTTTAATTTCTCACAAAAAGTATCTTTCCCCTGAAGTCTTTTGAAATACAATTCTGCTGTGTTAATCCTTTCCTAACCCTTAATCACTCTTGAAAATTTTAAATACATATAATATTTCTTGATCTTGTAAAAATCATAATAAAAAACTCATCTTCATTATGATTTAACATATGTTGATTGCTGACTCTAATGAGGTGCCTGCTTAAAATAAAAAACACCATAAAAATTCTGAGATCAATTTGGAAATTTTTGTAATACCTTGCCTTTAAGAAATAGTTTAAATTTAGTTTGAAAAATAGCTGTTAAAACATTAGAATCGACAAAAAGTAAAATTTTCATATAGAATAATTTCCTTCTCAAACCAGCTAATTTACCGTCAAACAACGTATAGTGTAGATTGATAGATTTTCGTAGTTTATGATACCTACTACCATATAAAAAGTCATTCCCTGAAGTAGATAAAAAGACTGCAATGATTGGAAGGCAAACAAGCTAGGATGTAGGGAGCAAACAATGGCTTTAAATTAACTAAAAAATGAATGCAAAAATCATAAATTAAATCTTTCTAGTAATATAAAAATATTTTTATTTTAAATGAAACTTCAGTTTTTACAAAAGAAAGCTTTTTGAAAAATAAAACAGCATTCTTTTTTTTTTGGATAAAACGGACAAAATTATTAAATCTTTGTTAAAATCGATTGCCAATAGCTCAAGAAAAGTATGTATTTGCAATATTATTTATAAAACTGTAATTACATATCTCATTATCTGCCTGTCTCCTCGGCAGTTTATGGGAATATATTAGGGGGATTTAGGGAGGGGGATTTATAGGGATTATAGGGATTATATAAACAGCTACCACTGTTTATAATATTTTTCATTTTCTTGATAGTGTTTATCATACATATTTGAATAAGACAAGTCAATATAAAAAATATTAGGTTGCACATTAATTCAGGAATCCTAACTTAGAGATGGAAATAATTTAAAATATTTTAATTTTTTAATAAAATATTACCGTAACAATTTTAATAATAAATTAAATCTTGTGAAATAAAATTTTCTATCCTGTAAGTAAAAGTTTCAGTTATGTAAGGAATTATTATTAAGAATGTTTCGTGCCTACATTAATTTTATATTATTATCTATAATAACATATCTAAAAATATACTGGGATAATTTTTTGAATTTTCATAGACAAAAAATTACAGATCATTTTGTCGAATTAAATGCATATTTGTAGAATTTTTTTTAATTTTCAATTATTCCTTTTACAGCCATAAATGATTAATAATAGTAGTAGTGATTAACTTAAGGCATTAACTTAAAGTTAAGTGCAATGAAATTAAATCCCTAAATCTGTACAACATAATTTTTATATAAATATTAGCAATAATATGAGCACATATAATTAAATCTGTTATTTTAATTTCAAATAATTTTATAACATATGATTTCATTAAAATTAAATAATGCACTCAAAATTAAAAAACATCTCAGCATATAATTTCAATTTTCAAATCAAGCACGAGAGAAATACTTTATAATAAAATAAGATAATAATTTCAAAGTGCGTTCATTTCATAAACTTTAATTAATGAATTAAGCTGTTTGTACAAACAATACAAATTAAAAATAGTTTGCTCTTATAAGTTTTCTCATTTGTGTTTAATTTATTGAAAAAAATAGTTAAATAGTTTTTCATATTTGAATCATGCTTTGAATATTTCCTTCTGATTTTAAAATATAAGAAAATTTTTTCACATTTCGTTTAATATTTCAAAAAAATGATTAAACGACAGTTTAAAGGATATCATTTTTTTCTGCAATTCTATAAATATAACGCTCGAAGAAGCAAAGTGCAAAACGAAATTTCATCTAATTTGGAAAAAAAAATTCTGTTAAAGTAGTAGAATTTACTTAACTTTTAATTTAAAATGTTGAAAAAGGTTGATAAACCGATATATTGAAGCAAGATATTTAATTAAATTTTTTTTATAATAAAATAATTAAGATTTTAAAATATTTTCAATTATTTTCTTTCCCAAGTGTGTTCTGGGAGTATCTTAAAATGAATAATTTATCTTATTAATTTCATTGCAATATTAAGACGCGTTCACTTTAAAAGATAATTATAAATTATAGTTCCAAAAAACGTGACAAAAATGTTTTTTAATCATATTAAAACATAACAAAACCTATTTCACTTACCAGAATGTTTCTTTCTTTTGCAAATAATAATATTAAAGAAAAAAAAAAAAAAAAAATTAAATTTGAATTTTAAAATAGAGTGCATTTTTACTTATTGATATTTTTTTTATATGCACCATAACAAATTGCTTGATTTGAAAGCATAATTTTGTTTTTAAGTAAAGAAATATTTATACATCGCATATTGGTTTCAATTACAATTTGGGTAAAAACTCATTTAAAAAAAATATGTTATGCATAAAGGCATGCCTAAACAATATTTATATTATCGAAAATAACACGCCGTCACGTAATAAAACAGTTATGAATTCCAGCCTTGACCGTGGCAAAATAGTTAAGAAGTCCCCATAACCTTGAAGAGTGCACTGCATTCATCGTAATCTCTAACGTACAACAATCCTGCGCACGGCATTGCGCAATAGTCTCCAGTTCATGCCAATCGATCAAACAAGTCCTCTCACTCCCGCTGATCCCTGGCATACAAACCCTTGATTTTAAGTCCAGTGGGAATGCAGCTGCAATTCTGTTTCATTCTTTGCGGTAATAGAGCCATTTATTCTGCTGTAAATGGCATTTCCCCTTCAGCGAACTGGGGTTGCTTCGCTGCAAGTTAAAAAGAAAATAGTACCCTTATCATGTTTGGAAATATTTTTCTTCGTTATATTTTAGATCCAATTTACGCTGTAACTTGTTTCATCTACCCATCAATAATGTATAACTTTTTTTTTATTTTTGTAATTTCCAGATACAAAATCAGAAACTTTTAGGGAAATCATAGGAACTTTTATTTAATCCACCAACTCTGTTGAATTGAATCCTCTGTTTGAATTGAACATATTCTAACTTATATTATTGCATTTCTTATTTTTTAAAAAGTTAGATATTTTAAATTCGTTAAAAAAAAATAGTTGAATATTATCTATTTATAAAAAACCGCTATTCCACAGAAATGACTGAATATTTTTTTTTCCTTAAATTTTCTTTAAAAATTGCGTAAACTTATGGAATATAAATATTTTTTTTATATAATAAATATTTTATGTTTTAAATTGACTATTATTTAAATTTCATTAAATACCTTTTCATTTTTATTGCAAAAATCTTTTAAATAAAAGATTTATTTCAATATATGAAGACATATAGGCAAAAATAATACATAATGATATACAAATAATACAAATCGAAAATAATTAAATAATATTAATTAACTTAAGTAATTAATAATTATAATTAAATTAAATAATACATATTGAATAATACATAATACGTCATATATCTATTAGCATATTTTCCTTATTCTAATCTCTATTGTTATATTTAATTTATTTTACTTTATCTGGGAAGTTATTTATTTAAAAATACAGTGGGGTTTTTTTACTTAATAATTCGCATTATTATGTTGAAATATGCAGTATTAGAAATATTATTGAATATTACTTAACTCGAAAATTGAAAACGGTCCGTTTTTATCAATGATAGAGTAAAATGAAATTCTAATTTCTTTTTATTCGATTAAGATATACCCTTGTTAAATTTCCTTAATCAACACCTTTATTGAAATCAAAATAAAGAAATTGAAATTACCTGACCGAAATTGTTTTCTATTTGTATCACTTAGCCCCATGCCATGTTGAACTTGAAAACTGGGTGAACAGCATCCATTGCGCTTGTGCAGCTGCTTTCGCCAGGCATCGGGGTAAAAACGGGAACTCTTCACTTGCTGCAAGAAGAGATATTCCGCCTAGAAAAAGAAATAGAATCGGTAACGTATTTTAAGCTTGAGTTCTGTGTTAAAGTTCAGTTAGCGAATGTCAGTTCAAATTACTGAGCGTCGACTGTTTCCACAGGATTTCAAAATGAAGCATATGGCTGAACTGCAGCTCACTGTTGTTGCGGATGCGGAAAGCAAAGAGCAGCTCAACAATCAGATTAGTCAGTATGAGGAGAACATGGAACGGTTGCACTGCGAACAATTTCGCCTGCGATGTTACATGTCCTCCTTGCAGAGCGGCGAGCTTCCTAATCCTAAGGTGAGTGGTTTGGTGTGATGCTGTAGTATTGTTTACCTGTGTCTATCTTATTTGTGAAATGAAAAGCTGATATGTATATCACGAAAATATATACTACTAAATTACTGCTTAATATATATATATATCACAACGGCTTATAAATCAAGAAAAATAAAAAGTATTTACAAAATAAGAAATTTTATAAGATTATTTTCCAGAGAATGCTAAATCTTAAAACGTTAGAAAAAGATTTATTATTTCTAATTTTTATTAATAATAATAGCAACATTCAAATCTAAAATATTAATGAATTTTACATAGTATGTTAGTGGTTAAAAAAATTTCTTCTACTCGTAGCCTTAAAAAATCAAATTACGTCAAACTGTTTTCCTATGAGAGCAAATCCTATTTTAAGATTACTACCTAAGAATAAAGATCCGATTAAATACTATTTATTTATTTCTGTAATTTCAATGGTTTTAAGTTGACTAAAAATATCGTTTCAAAAAAAATTAGAATAAAAAATTTCTAAGCGATTTGGATACTGAAATAAGAAGAAATCTTGCCATTTTAAAATTTTAAAAAATTAAGGAAATAAATAATTAATTTTGAAAAATTAAGGATTTATAAATTATAACAACTTCAGTTTTCTATCATAACAAAGATTTATTAGATACATTAAAAAGAATCAAGAAGAATTGAAGCAAATTTGAAATTTAAAAATTACAACATTTGGGAATTTACAAATAATTGCTAAATAATCAGCTACTATTGTAACCCATGTTTTTTTTTAGAAAAGACATATTAATTGATTAAACACGATGCATGTTTCATCAAGTTACACCAGATTTAATAAATAAATTCTACTGAAAAACAATTGTTTTGGAAATCCAATCAAGCAGCATTTGATAATATTTTATTAATACATGTTCTTTAGTAAAATGTAATTAACATTAATTAATGTGTAGAGATATTTAGCACGATGGTAAAGAAAATAGTTACATTTACATAATAACATAAATTTTAATGAGTTTCTTTCAAGTAAATTCGAGTGTATGTGTTTTTCGCCTGTAGAGTCTGCTTACAAACGTGTCAAAAGCTACCAAGTCCACCTTGAACAAACTTGGGGTGTTTACCGTCTCTTCGTTCCATGCCTATATCTGTGCCCGGAGTCCCTCTCTGCTCACAAACCTTCTTTCCGGAAGGGGTGCGACTAAAAGGCGGTCCCTATCAAGATCTAACAGTGGGAGGTAAGCCACTTTCCAAAATTACGCCTCAAATTAATGCAAACCGGTGAAGCTGAATGATAAAAATTTAAATTACGTTCGTTCATAAAAATCTCAAGTAATTTGAATGAATAAATATTTCAAAGTCATCTGCTGAATTAGCTTCTTTTTCCCCACGGTGTATAACATCGTTTTAACAATGCAATTAAAAATAAAATTTAAATATAATTTCAAGGAAAAACCGTTAAATATACTGTGACTACTATATTTCTACGCCAAACAAAAACACGATTTCTTGAACTGAGAAAATTTATTCGGTATATTTTTCTCCGCTTATACAAATATATTTTTTTGTTCCAATGCAGCTGGCAAACAGACAAATATTAGGTCAGCAACTAAAATTTTTTAATTAATTTATAACTTGTGATGACAGGATAATCGAAGACATTTTAACGGGAATTTTCATTAAATTTCCAACTATAAAAATATTAAGATTTACGTAATTAAATAATATTTATTACGTGAGATAAAAAAAGCTCAACACAGAAAATAATTAAAAGTGAGGGTTTTTTTTCAGTAGAAAATAGTTAACACTAGAGAATCTTTGAATTTAAAAACACAAAATGGGAGAGTGACAAAATATGAGTTTTAAAAAATATTTATACGTTGTAAAAAAAAAGCATTTTATTTCAGAGATCTCTAAGTCTTTCAACTACATCAGTTGCAGCTTAGACTTGCCTTCAATGCCCGAAAGATCTATAAAAATACAGATACCAGACAACCAAGTAAGATTTTTTTTCATGTTTACTGAGTGAAAAATATTTTGGAAAGATTTCTGCCAATATTAATAGATGATTTTTATAGTAAATGTTAGAAACATTAAACCAAGCTAATGCATGTATTCTTATAATACACGAAAATGAATGACTCAATTTTCACTTTTTGTATAGTTTATTTGAAAATGACTCGTTTCATGGCATGAATTTAATGACTCGGAAAATGACTCGTGTCATGGCATGATTTAAATTGTTGTGTAAGATGCATTATAAATTTACTACTACAATAATTATTTATAGTAAGCATATTTATAAAAACTTTCTATAAGAAATATAAAAATAGATAAAACAGTATTACTTTTTTATAACATATTTTTTTAAGTGTTGAAGTATAAAAAGGCTATAGCATTTTTGTTTTTAAATGACTCCACTACACATTGAATAATTTTCAATTTCAATTAAACTTACTGACAATTTTTTAATAAAATAATGGTACTTTGCTTTTATATATATATATATTTTTCAAAAACAACGATATGTTCTTCATTTGTAGACCGTATCAACAACATCTCTGAACGTCAGAGATAACATGACAGTAGAAGAAGTACTATGGAGTGCCTGTGGGAAGAAACAACTTTCGCCTAACGATCATTTTCTTAGAGCGAAAAAAAGGAAAGACGTAGATGAATATTTCGTTCCTCCAAGAATTGAACTTATAGAAAATCTAATTAATGTAAGAGCCCTTTGTATAATCATTTTTTATATTATAAATCTTTGCTTTAAAATTTATTCACACTTTAGTTAAATATTTATTTATAGTAAATATCTAAAATATCAAAAAATAAGAGAAGATTTTAAAGGATTTTACAAAATAAAGTACATGAAACCAAATATTTGACTAATTTTGAATTAATACATCATGTGAAATGCACTGGGTTTTTTTTTCCAGACGTTCATTGATTTAAATTAGATGCATTTAAATTTAACTATTGATTATTGTCTGAATTTTTAAACTATTCATAATGAAATAAAATAATTTATTCATTTTTCAGCAATATGAAGTATTAGAAGTATGTCCCAAAGTATTATATCAAGTGGAACTGGGGCGTCATAGTCTCGAACAGCTGTTCGGTTTCAGCGTTGAAGCTGAGCTGGTGGAGAATGTTGACCACCAAGATGAACTCTGTGTCTATGTCAGCAGGGTAGAAGAGGGCAGCTTAGCTCATCAGCAGGGTAAAAATCTCATTTTTTTTCTCACTTGGAACATTGAACTGCATAGTTTCTTCTTACGCGATCTTTTAAATACAAATAATCATGGTTCATAAATGAGTAAATTAATAAAAGATTCAATTTCGTTTCATTTTTACAATACGAGTCTTAATTTTTTTAATTTAAATAAATACATAAAAACAAGAAACTTATCAACATAAAAATTTTATCAATTAATTAATTTTAATTTTAAATTATTTTATACTGACTCTCAATTCAACGGCTGTCACATAAGGTTGTAAGTATTCAAACAAAATAATCGAGGTTTTATTCTTGTAAGATATCAATAAATTATGTTTAAAATACTTTATTATAAAAAAATAAATGACTTTTGTTTTTTTAAACAAAATGCAGTCAACTATATGCATCTCCGTTTTAATCCTAGTATCCCCTTCTATCATTGCAAAACCAAATTGTGACCTCTGTAACTATTTAACTGCATCTCTAAAAACCAATTCTAATCTTTAGATTGATGAAAGGATGAGATCATGGTGATCAATGGTGCCATTGTGAGCGACTTGGATATGATGTACATCGAGAGCGTGCTCCAGGAAGAGCAATCCCTGTGCATGATGATGCGGTCCTCTAGGACAGAGCCACCTGACTTGGCTAGTGCCATGAGGACTACCACGGACGACTATATTGAGTCTCTGGTGTGTCCTCCTCCGCCGGGAGACTCGGTTATCTCGGAGGACATGATAGGAAAACTTATCGTTCCCTCACCCATGTGGTGCAAGGAGGGAGGCAATTTGCTCAAATCACAACAGTCAAGTGAGTAGAACTGAGTTTCCTCCGCTATTCATTCTTTACTTTAGTTGTACTTTTTAAAGACACCAACGCCTTTATTTAATCCGTCTTGAGTTAGTTGAAAATTCCATGCTTATACTTTCTTCTGATAGTAAAACATCCCCCACAAACTCTCTGTCAAATGTCTGGTAGAATAGCGTAGTAATGAATATCGAATGAATACGAAAGACTTTAAATTAGGATGCACTTCATTTATGTTTACTTCAGTCAGAATGTAATATGATTCAATAATTTTTACTTGTTTGCTTGCTACGTTTGCATAATTTGCTGTTTTCTGCAAATTACACCATTTCGATTGAACGACTTTGCTGAAGCAATTATAATATAATCACCAATTCGTATATAATTAAATCATTTGTTGTAAAATTGCAAATGAAATAAAAGCATAATTTGGGATTTAAAATCCATTCTGAACTTAAGTTATTGATTGAATAAAATAGAGAAACTCTCTGATGAGCTGAATTCGTTAGATAACAAAGCTTTTTAAAAAATGCATGCATTTACCTCAGTTCAGCTTTGCAAAAAAAATCACTGGCTCTCTATTAGTTCGTTCATACAGATTGTAGAATTTGCCTTAAATTAAGAATAATTCTTCAGTTGCCATTTAATATGTAGATTTGATAAATAAAGTTTAACTCTATCCTTTGTCATTATTCAACGCTAAAACCTTTAATTGTTTTATAATTAAATTTTCTTTGAATATCAATAGTCATCTTTTCTTAAACCATTAAAGAATTTCACTCAAATCTCTTCAAAGTAAAACGAACACTCCCGTTTTTTTGTAAATAAATACTGTGTAGAATTTCTCGAATTATCTAACATATTACAAATATTTTTCCATAAAATCACATTAATTACAATCGATAAAATGGTTTTTATAATACCACCCATTTCAAAAGCTTCAATAGATTACAATTACTTTAGTTAGTCAATTAATGTGTAGGTATCTTCTGAAAGATTATTAAGGCATTTAAAAGAATCCCGAAAGCCCACTATAAATAGAGTGATGTTTTTCATGTTTCCTTCAGGTTCTATAGAAAGATCTCCAGACACTTCTGGTCGGCCCACTCCGTCTCCCGTACCGAATGCCGACACCTCAGCTCTCTCGGTCGATCAGATCGATAGTATCTTGAAGGTAATTGAAGATTCATGCAAAAAGGTAAAAGTGAATCGTTGCTTTATCACTCAATCTTTATTTGTCACGTAAAAACCGATTTTAAAACAGCACTTTTATGCAGTTAAAGAATCAATACACCTAATTGAAATAAATAGCATTTGAGTTTTTTTTTTTTTCTTCAAATCAGAACATTTTTTAGACATTAAAGAAGTTTTTTGTGATACTACATATCCATTGTAAGTCGACAAATTTCTGAATTTAATATGCTAACCTCCATCACACGCTAAGGTTACATAATCGGATACAGGCGTCAAATAAAGCATAGCCTTTTATACAAGCACAATAGGTTAAACTGAACTGTGTATAATAGAAAAGGTATCTGAAGTTACGTAACAAATTATAAATTATTATTATTACATAAACATATTATAAATTAAAATTTGTAATGTGTAGGTTGGGCAACCAGATTGTAACTGGGTGCGGTTGAGTTGAGATACTTGAGACACATGTTGGAGAACTCACAGCTTTCTTTACACGCGCACAAACAACACACTCATACAATTAGAGACATACACTATTTAACAAATTCAAAGACAGATATAGATTCGTGGAAGGACTTCACTTCTAAGTCGAAAATCCCATAGTCGGCTACGCGCAGGGTTTGTAGATCAGAGACTGTAGATCAACTGCCCATTTTTACTGAACGCCACAGGAGGTTCTCTTGCCAGTGGGTAGGAGGAAGCATGGTTTCAAATTGAATATTTTTTTCTGCTAGCACATCATTTATATCAACCTCAATATTTCGGTGGACATCTAATAAAGCTAAACCATAAAAAATGCCGGCTCAATCAACACATTCAGGTGTGATAATAAAAACACTAATTCATTGAAATACTAATATTTAATATAGAACAACTGCGCCTAGGTGGCCAAAAATTTGCATATGTGAACAAATTACATTTATGGGCTTGGGAGGGAAGTTGAAGCTCGCCAGCCACTCCCTGGTGCTTGCCTGGTTGAATAAATGAGAAACAATTTCAAATAAATTAAATTACCATTCGAATTCACGTTTCACGCAGTGAATGATTAAAGAATGTTACAAAAAGAGAAAAAGGTAATATTAATAAAAATAGTTTTAATATTATTTTGTGTCAAATCAATTGAGTATCATTTATATAAATGATTGAATAAGTGTTTGAATAATTTACAATTCAGCTAATTATCTAGGAAAGTTAAAATGAATTCTGAGCTGGATAATCGCAGTAAAATATTCTTATTCATAATCAAACATTGAATTCAATCTTTATACTTATTGACACATTAAACATGTAAAATTTATTCCTATGAAACTATTACGGAATAATATTCTATATCCATTTTTAAATTATTTTTATAAATATTGAAATCTAAAACATAAAATTTAAATTCCTCAAATATGCTTACACTTAGGATTTTTTTGAAATAAATTTATTTTGCTTTGATACATTTGAAATTTAAATTTCTATAAATTAAATAATGGAAACGTTTTAACTAGCAATTACTATTTTTTTAATATAAATAAAATATGCTTCTAATTTATCATTCAATAAGATATAATTTGGATTGATTATTTTAATTGCTGACAGAAGATAACAAATTGACATGAGAAATTTTTACTTTACATAAATTTTATTTTGAAGTTACTCTTGAAATGTACTCAATTCTGGCACACAAACAAAAGAGAAAAAGTCATTAAAAACTTTTTTTTCCCTGTAATAATTATTCCAGTTGATTTCAAACTGGTTTATTTTAAAATAATAAATATGATTGATTTTAGTTTAATTCAAACAAATACGGTTCAAATATAGTTTTAACTGGTAATTATATTTAATAACTCGTATAATTATTGGACAGAGCTGACATTTTATCCAACAATAAATTTTCCTACAAATATTGGAATACAAAGATGAATAAATATAATAATAAAAAATTTCTAGCTGTGTAAAAATCACATTTTTAATTTTTTTGTTTCTAAAATTTATACTAATTAAAAACCTTACATACAGTCCCTTGCAAAGAAACATAAACCATAATAAAATTGTAACTATTTATAATAACTAAAGAAAGCAAGGATAAAATAAATAAACAAATATTAAAATAATTCCATAGTTGTGTACTTTCCTTCAGGCTTTACTAAGCATGGCTACAATTTCAAAACAATCATACTTCCAAAGAGTATCTTAATACACTTATTGCAAAGATGTGCACATGCGAGGGGCTTTTTTCTATTCAATAAAGAAAGTATCAATCAATAAATATAATTATTTTCCTAGTTTTATGGTATTTTAATGAACACAACATTAACCTCGAATAGGTTTGGTACGCTTTTTATTATTTCCATGAATTGAGTATTGAGAAATAAGGATTTTTACTCATTTACATAAAAAAAAATTTTAAAGTTCAATAGCGTCCTACACCTAATGAAAGCTTAAATTTTTAATATGTTGGATATTACTCGTGACCCAGTGGCAATGTGCAGGAAAACCGAGGTTCGAATCCACTGGCGTCATTGCTGTTATCAGTGCTTATAGAGACTCGATGGCGATTGTCACAATATGCTTAAAAATGTCTCGCCTCGATAGTCAGGCTTCCTTATGGGAGTTTTCAGTGTTTTCTCATGCATGGCCTGTCAGTTACCCTTAAAAAAACTTCCGGATGACGCTGTTCTCTTTTCATCACTGCTCAGTTGATAGGATACACGAATATCACAAGAGGCCCACCAATGTTCAGGGAAAAAAACATGCTGCTGTGAATATCGCAACAAGTTGAATTTATTGAAATGAAGGCATCGTGGAAAAAAAGGAACTTTGAAACTCTCCTTATTCAATAAAAATGTCTTACTGCATATATCTGAAGGGATTTTTTTGTGAAGAATTTTTAAAAGTGTAAAACATTTTTGAAACAGTCTATTGTCTCATATTTGTAGATTCCGTTATTAAAATTATTTTTTATTAAATGTTTGTATGTTATTTGGGTGATGTAAATTTATGACTTATAACAATTAATTAAAAAATAAAAATAAATTTTCAAGTAATTTTTAGATATTTTCCTATTCTTCTTTATTTTATATAAAAATCTATTCTTTTTTGACATATTTATCAAGCTTGTAATTTTGTATTCATCAACATATAGTAATTTTATGATATTAACAGTTGTATTCTTGTCCTTTAAACAGACTGCAGACACAGTTACAGAATATTGTCGAGCTCCTTTGGAAAGAAGCTCCAGCCTTGGTGGTGCCAGTAGCACCGGTAGCAGCGGTTCTGCCAGCATGCCTTTCATACCGTCGAGGCAGCTATCGGACGGTGAAAAACTGAGAAAGTCATCATGGAGCTCATAGATACAGAAAGAACTTACGTTAAGGTATACAATTTTACACATCATGCCAAAAAAATATCTCCTTAAGTAATATAATTATTTAAATGCCCACTGCTATAAGCCCTTTGATATGAATAAAGTCAAGTTAATCACCCATTAACACACACACACACACACGCACGCACATGGTGTTTGCTAATAGTTTTTTTAATTGATCGAAATTTATAATCTACAGCATGCTCAGTTTTTTTATAACTTAAAATAAAACAAATTAAATAAACAGTCGGTTTATACATAGATATCATTCATTATTTAATTCTTCAAAATATGCAAAATTTGTTAACGAACTTAATTATTTTCAAGTTTTCAAACGGACATTCATTTAAATTTTCTTTTTTGCGGGATTCATTTCAATTCAAATAAAAATTATTATTATAATATAAGCAATTCGTAAATCCATAATAGTTTCATCGAAAATCTTTTAATTGTTATCTAAAAATTCACATAACCACACAATAAAATTTCGAAATAATTCAAATTTCAATTGACCCTTGTTAAATTGCCATCATTCTTCGTCATAAAAAGTGAGGATTTAATAAAAACGTTTTCATAAAAACCGCATTAAGTTGTAAATTTTTAAAGTCTCAGAGACTTTTAAAGAAGCACAAATTTTTTAAAATAAGAGGCTTATTGATACCATAATTATTCATCAACAATTATATTAAAGGCGCAGTCACAATTTTAGATATAAAGTATAAAGAACAGGAGAAAAAAAAAGTAAATCCGATATAACATAATAACACAGTTTGCATTATAATTTTATTAATGAAGATGAAAAATTTAAAAATTAAGAAACCTCACAGTGCTCCAGAAGAAATTCTAAAGAAAATAATATTTTATATAAAAAAATAAAGTAAGGATCTACAAGTTTAATTTTTTTAGTTGTATGATAATAGATCATCCACTGTGTTTTAATAAATTAAATTATTTTAGTTTTGATTTCATTTTTAAATATTTTTTATTTTTAAAGATTGCTTTTTCAAAAAAATCCATAAGTTTGCATTACTAGTTCAATTTTTTTTTTTACTGGAATCATTTAATACCAAACTATTTGCACAATTTTCTTCCCTCTGGCACATAACGCTTGCATGTTCACAAAAACGACACTTGAATTTAGAGTGCATGGAATTTTGATTCTTTATTTTTTGCCTGAATTCTTTAAATCTGAAAGGAGCAAACACTTTAAATCGAACACACACAAAAAAAAAAAAAAACATGACTGGTCTCTTGTGCTTTTCTTACTTTCTTTAAAGAAGATCTACTTGACTGTTTTGAACTCCCTTAGAAAAGCCCCATTTTTGGAAGTGTTGTATCCCTGCTATTTCTGACACCTAGTCCTTTATGTTGTTGGTGCAGCACATGAGCGACCTGGTTGATTGGTATGTGGAAGCATTAAAAAAGGTAATTCAGACCTTTCATAGCCTTCCTCCATTCTTCTACCGCTCCACATATTGTCGCATGATTCCTTACTCTCTTACAAACCCTCCTCTCTGCACCATCAATATAAAATCAGGACTGTTTGTTGTTACTTTTAATGTGTTTTTTGTTTTTGATCCCGCTTTTTTCTTTCTCTGTCACTACCTACCTGATAAATGAAACCAAGCATCTATCTTTTCTGCACTTCGTTTACTGTTCGTTGCTTGATTTGCCAGAATGGATCGTCACATTTTATAGCTACCTGAATGTTTGTTTTTTTTTCTTTTTCTTTTTTTTTTTTTTAATTCTTGATGTTTTTATTTTTTATCCCTCGTTCTTTCTGGAATGAACTTGATGTTGCTTAGTACTGACTTTCGTAGGTGATTCTTATCCTACCATCATGTGGAATAGTAATCCATAAAAAAATTAAGTCATATAACTATGCTATTCGATGTTGTTTATAATATATTTAAGAGAACATTTTATGTAGTACATTCAAAAAGTTCCGAATTGGAAAATGCATTTATGTGCAATGTATTCTTTCAAAATGTAGTAAACTCTTTTTAATCTAGCATTCGATAGTTTGATAATTCGACATTCTATAATCAAGGAACCGATTGAGCCTTCGCCTTCGTATTGTTAGTATAGATTCGGGCGTTTGTTTGTCGTGAACCACCGGATGGTGACACAATGCTTCTCGCATTACACAAATATTTATATTGTCTGTCTACACGTGTTCAGAATGAGCATAAACACATAAAATATGCACATGCTAAAAATGCTAATATGTACACATACACATAAAATATATGCATGGACGTTGTCACGGACGTGCCAGATTAAAGAGTGGTTATTGTACTATCTTTCAATTATCAAACACATTTCAAATCCCAGGAATATTTTTAGAATTTCTCTACGAACTGTACGTATCTATATCAATTAGAAAAATATTTTTGATTTATTCCAAAATATATCTTACTATTTGGTTCATTACAAATCTGCTATCGAATTTTTATATTAAACAATTGATATTGATGCTTTTTGTACTGTCCGTGGCTTTCATTTACAAGTGCTATATTCTGATATTTTATAACACACTTTTAAATAATTAGGTTGAAAACATGGATATCTCCATACTATATATTTATAACATTTTTCGTCTTGTACTAATCATTCCTTGATTTCTTAAAATAATAATAAATCTTTGAAAATAAAAATTATTTCAGTAAGTAAAAAAAAAAAAGTATATTGTCTAGAAAAACTTTATGAAGTACCAGAATTTTAGTCAAAAAAGCAATGGGATAGTAAAAAAATCGTAGTGGAAACATATGATAAAATGATATGACATATGATAAAAAAACAGAATAGTGGAAACATCAGATTTAAAAGCTGTTTTGATATTCAAATAAACATAATTAACACCGATACATCTTTCAATAATATCTGAACTTTTTTAGTGTACTACTTGATGCAAGTCCTGATTAAATATTTTTAATATACTTTCAATCCATTTATTTCATTGTGTTATTGACTCCTTAGGATTAAAAATAATATTAGTTCATTAAAAATTTGTACTATTTTTGATTGTTATTAAAATATTTTTGAAGTTTTGAAATTCTTTTTGGTGTTTTTTGTGTGTATATATATATATAATTTGAAAAAAAAAGATAGGAAAATACTAATTTTTTTTCAATATCAGTACTTTGTATTTCAATCATTTTTGTGAAAACCACCTATTCAATCAATGTGAATACTAACAATAAAACCCATCGCTTAAATGTTATTTTGAAGGGAAAAAACAAATTGCTGAAAATGATTCGTTAGTCTAAATATCAACATTTGAATATTTTTTTTTTTCATATACCTAAAAGGAAAAGGAAAATATGTCATATAATAGTGATATAATTATAAGCAAAATGTGTTTAATAATCTACTGCGGTTTCTTAAAAATTATGTATGAAGCTATCTTGTGAAACGCAAATGCTTCCTTTACTTATGCATACTAAATTAAATTTAAAAAAAAAAATTTTTAATCAATAAATAATGTTGAGTAACACTTAATGGAAGATTGAAATGAATTTTAAATCTGTAGGGGTTATTTTTGCAACACTTACTTCTTTCCTTGTTTCAGCACCTAAACAGTTTACTGGAGCACTACCTAGAGCCAATGAAGAAGGAGACATTCCTTTCGAACGCCGAAATCAACGCTCTTTTTCGGAAATATTCAAGAGATTGTGCAGTTTCAAAGAGTTTTCCTCCAGAGCTTAGAAGAAGCGATTTCCGCTGAACCGGACTTTGCTAAATTCGAGCTTCCTTCCCAATTCAAGGTGCCCTATTCTTTTTTTTTATTGCGTTAAATATATAAATAGATACCTTCACATTTATTTATTTTCAAAGGTCGCATCCATGTGAATGATCATTTAAGTTTTAAAATTTTTCATGGTAAAAAAAAAAAAAAAAACCACTTTGATGCAAAGTGAAAAAGAAACAAAATTATTTCAAAACAGATTGTAATATCATCGTGATATGATGTTGTGACAGAAATATTATTTTATATTTTTCCTCATTAAGTAAATTAACATTTATCTCAAATGATTGTTTAAATTAAATCATTTTTACTAATAAATTAGCCATCTTTCCATACTGTATCGTATGTTCGCATATATTATTCTGTTATTTAGTTTCACGGTGATTAATTCATGAAATATCTAGTTATTTAAATATTACCATCGCAAATACATGCTTTTTATAAATTCTGAATGGGTTATTTTCCCGATGAAATGTTTACAACTGAAGAACATTGAGAAAAATAATTTGTCATATTTATTAAACCCTATCTAAGATTTTTCGAATCCAAAATATGCCAAGTCAATTTCGTTAATTTAACAATCTCATTATTATTTATCATTCCCACTGTTTATTAACTAAACTATTATATCCTAAATTTTCATTAAATTACGATGCCTAATTAATTGTTTTTAATCATAAAAATTATAAAAATAAACATAGGGTGGTCATAATTAGATAGCTCTCAGGGATATTTGTATCTCGATCTAACAAAGAGTTTGAGATGAAATTTGGTTGGGGGATGACTGATTAACACGTGACAAAATTACAAACAAATTAGTTCAAAAAATCGCCGATAAGGGGAGCTTGGGCATTTTGGATTACTTAAATTATGTCAATGAATTAAAACTACGCAATTAAATAGAAACTTTTTTTGAGAATTTTAAAGGGCATGTTTAATGGTACCCCCCCATTCATAACCAGGAATTGGTTTCCATGCTGTGAAAGCATTTTCTACAATCGCATGAAGCATGTGTTAATGATTGTTCAACATAGGCTCTGTTAAAATGTTCTTTAAGAAATTCAAATACGGGATTTCGCCAAGAAAGAGTTGAGATAACCCCACAACCAAAATTTGCATATGTCTTACTACTTATAGTGTGTGGAGATATTTCAATTCTATGGTCCATCTTGTGAAATTGACTTTTATTTAATTGTACCAATTCAAAATCTTTGTTTTCATACTAATCATCCAAACATGCCATTTACTTAAAAAATAAATTTTCTTTTTAGAACGTATTGTTCGCATTGGGAAATTCTTTTCTGTATTATGCAGATCAGTTCAAGTTATACAGTTCATTTTGTGCCAGTCACTCGAAGGCTCAGAAAGTGCTTCATCCAGGTATTTATATTAGTTTTCGATTTTTTTACCTGACCCATCCTTACAAAATTTTAAAATTCTTTAGAAAGCTTTTCCGATTTTTTTTTTTTAAGATATAGTAAGAATAAATAATAACATTACCAAAAAAAAAATTTTTTTTTCTCTTGAAATTATTTAGTAATCATAATGAATTGGAATAATTATATTCGTTAGTTTTTAATTATGAATATTTAAAAGGATATTCGAACCTGAAGAAAGAATAGGTAGTGAGTTTTCTTTTATTGAAACATGTGATTTCCACCGCAGGCGAGGGGAACGCGGCTCTCGTGGAGTTCATGCAATCGCGCAATCCTCGAGGCCAGCATTCCTTCTCATTGAGTCCTACCTCATCAAACCGATTCAGAGAATACTCAAGTACCCTTTGCTTCTGCAACAGCTCAAGCACCTCACGGATCCTACGTCGGAGGAGCACCAACACCTTGCAGGTATTTTAATTGTGTTTTCCTTTTTTCACTTGCACTTTATTTGCTCATCCAAGCCCTCTACTTTCTTTTGACACAGGATCTCAGCAAATGATGCAAATATTGAATCTTCAATGGTAATGCCCTATTTCGGTAGTCGACAGAGTGCTATTTCGAGAAACTCTGTATGTCTTTAAAAAAATTTTAAGCCTTAACCATCGGTGATTGGAAATGTAACTTTGAAATTTCCAATGTCGATCATCGATTAACAAGTATATCAAAATCTTGATCTTGATAAACCTGATCATGATCATTATTTCATATTATTTTAAATTGTCGACATAATGGCCACCATCACCCATTTTCAAAATATGAATTGCCTTGATTTGACTTGATGAAATGAAGGCAATTAACAAACTTTAAAACTGTTTTCAGGAAAATACTAGGAGAGAAAGAATAAGGGAAAAATGAGATAAAAAAATCTAAATAGCAATATATATATATATATGGAATTTTACTTTTAAAGAGCAGTTTTTTGTTGTCTGCTTTTTTAACACTGTAAATCAATGATTTAAAAGTATTAAATACTGTAAGTTAGTAGTCAAAATATGTTTCAGCTGTTTCTAAAATTAAAACAAAACAAAAATCATAAATATGAGTTGGTATATTTAAAAATTATAAGCTACTGAAAATATTTAAAGCAAAATGACTTAAAATTTTTTAAACTCTCCTACTATTAGAACTTGAAATCAAGATGTAACATTTAATTTACTGATACCCCTTTCAGAGGCTTTGAAAGGTATGGAACGTGTTGCTGAGCATATTAATGAAATGCAAAGAATTCACGAAGAATATGGGGCAATATTTGATCATCTACATCGACAGCACTTGAAATCATCTAAGCAGGTGGGTTCAAGTTATTTTTTAAAGGTCTTGCTTGTTATTTCTATTGTAATTATATTTCAAATTAAAGTTTCATTTTTTTCAAGAAAACAAAACTTTAAATTTCGAACATAAAAAATAATACAAAAATATCACAGCAAATATAATTTTCATAAGTTGTCTACGATAATAGCTCTTATCACTTTGCATCGCACAGTAATATGCCATTACCATAGTGATAATTTCAAATTTTTCGATCATCATTTATGAATTTCATCTTTATATCACAGAATATGTTGAAAATCATAATTGATAAGTGACATAGACATGGTCACAATAAGTGACGATAGTGTTGAACTTAACTGAATCACATGGTATGACTTGTTATGCTTTTGATTGTACGGTTTTATTCCAATTTCAAATTCACATCAAAGTCATCAAAAATCGACCCACTTCAGTAGTATTTTCCTATTAGGATATTTTAGTACCACGATAAATTTATAAGACATGTTTTTCGTCATCTTACATGAAATATTATTAAAATCTTCTTTAGAAACAGATTTCTATGTAACATTATGTTAAATTAGCATCTCTCTGCCCTCTGTCTTTTAACCACAGATAAGAATTTCTATTTATTGGCACATACCATTAAATCAAGTCTAACTACTGATCATGTGAAAAGCTGGCAAACTGCCAAATTAGATGGATTCAAAAAAAAAAAAAAATACCGGTGGACGGATTGTAGTTGCAGTAAAAAGAATTTTTATTTTTAATAATTAAAATTTTAGATTACATTATATTAAAAAGAAAACTAGATGAAAAAATTCTCACTAACTATTATACTTTTTTTCAATATAGATTTAAGCCAGTATATTTGACTAGCACCCTTAACAAGTAATCGATTCATCTGTTTCCGTCATTGAACCAAATGTTTATCATTTCATTTATATAAATGTCTTACAAGTTGCAGGGCAACTGATTTCTTCATTCGCATTGTGACGCTTTTAATGTCGACTAATGCAATTCCGTTTTTAGAAGTCAGACAAATGATGCTTGTCTATTCATTGAACCATAATTTAAATTTTAAAATGATAAATATCGGTTTATGGAAAAAATATATGTATTTTATTTATACTGTGATTCAAAACTGATTTAAGATTCAAAAAAACTTTTAAGTAATCTCGAAAATCAAAAATCTGTTTTACTAATAATTTTTGAGAATTTCATATTTAGAAAAAACATTTAAAATAAATACTTTCTTATGAAATAAAATTATGTTTCACTATGAATTAAAGAATGATATTTTCGAATTTAATATGTAAAATAACTTGCTCATATCTGTGAAACAAAATTTTCTTGCGTTAAGCTAATGTCATTACGAAATGAAGAAAACGAATAACATACGTGGTATTCAATGCAATGGATTATATTGCATGCAATGCACTTAATAGAATTGTTATTGTGTTATTTATTGTATCATTTCTTTTCCTGGAGTATTTTTGAAATTGATTTTCTTATTATGCAGTCAAAAAAAAATTAAATTTTTCTTAATTTTTTTTTTTGCAGCACGTAGATCTGAGCCCAGGTGAATTGCTTTTCTACGCTGGCGTAGACTGGCTCAACATCTCAGAATTTTTAGGTAAAATCAAAAAAGGTCTAGAACTCTATGCTATGTGCTTTGTATTCAAGACGGCGGTAGTCTTCCTATGCAAAGAAAAGATTAGGCAAAAGAAGAAATTAATGGTAAATATAATTATTCCACAATGAAATTAAAGTTTGAATAAAAAACGAATTTTTCACATTTTATTTCTGTATACTTTTTATAACGCAATATTAATACTTATAATATAAAGATAAATAAGGTCTAGCTTTAAATATTTTTTCAAACTTGCTAATTTTAATTTTAATTTCAAAGTTACATCTTACTTTAAAATAATTTTTAAAAATTATACATTAACAGCAATTAGTAATTAATACACTTTCTATTATGGTATATAACGATCTCAATTTCACTAAATCCTTAATAAATTAAATATAAATATTTTTTTTTTTATAATTGTCTGATAAAAATGCCTAATTCATAATACAAAAATTATCCGTGTTCATCTAACGTCGTTATTTCATTTGTAGGGAAGCTCGAATAAAAATAGTACATCAGAAGTGGAAATAATTAGATACCAGGTGCTGATTCCAGTGACTGAAGTACAGGTTCGATCAAGTACGCTCAAAGATGGAGATTCCCACTTTCTGTGGGAACTCATACATCTAAAATCTCAGCTGCAGAGGAGATCGGAAAAAATTTATCAACTATCAAACAGGTAATATTAGATAGTGTTTAAAGATATATATAAAAATTCGATATTCATTTTCTTATTCGATTTCTCGACTTATTTATTGGAATTATAATCATACTTGTGTATTGAATTTTACTTCATTTTTCCGAATTATTATATATAATATATAAAACCTGGTATATAAAAATTTCCGAAGATTATATAATAAAGTTCGTAAAATATTTTTTTTTTTGTGGACCCTGTGACAAAAGTTGTGAAAAATGAAATTTATACTGAAATAATTATTACAAATATATGTTAAATATAACTTGAATAAGTGAATGTTTAAAATAAGCTTAATATTATTTAAATAAAAAACATTTTCATGTAAAAAATGTGTCTTGATACTTTATTTTCGAAGTATATTGATTCAGTCATTTTTACTTGTTGCATAAATGAATATTTTTTCCTTCATTAAATGTACCTTTTTCATTTATTAAAAAAATTAATTAGCTTCCGTTGCTTAGTTAATATACTAGCAAATACGCAAGAGGCTAAGCTGTAGCTATATCAAAAAAATTCCAATTCATCTACTCCACTGCAAAAAAAAATTTAACAACACAGGAGGATTTTGAAGTTAAATCAATTTATTAAAGTTTTCTTCTTTCTTCACCAGCACGAGCGAGCTTAGGAACTCCTTCCTGCGAACCATCCGACAGATCATCCGGGAAAGCGTCCGCAACATGACTGTTCCCCCCCACAAAGGCGAGCGGTGCCCGAGAGAAGTCCCCGCACTCCAAGAAGACGGACGGTCAGGGAATGACCAGGACGCTCAGCTCCAAGAAGCGCTCTGCTCGACACTCGCAGCGGCACTCTGCGGGCCATTTCGATCGAGAATACACCGCCGAGACATACGACAACGTCGATCCCAACTTTCGGACTCGAAGCCGAACTGTGGCAGATGGCATGGATGACATGATGAGCACATCTGTGCGAGATCTTAGGGTCACTCACCGCTAACGCTGGATTCAGAAAAATCAGAACGGTCGGACAGGTCTGATAAGTCAGACAAGTCCGACAAATCGGACAAGTCTCACGACAGTGGTGGCAGCGGCAAGCTAAAGCCCGGGGGAAACCTTGGCACGCCCAAAGCTCTCAGCCTCAGCGCCGCGTCATCACTGTCCAACTCCAGCATGAGTAGCTCCTCCGCGAAGCTCATTCAGTCTAGCAATCCACCTAGCAGCTATCAGCCACCCACAGTGCAGGCCAGCTCTCCAATCTGGAAGCCCAGGGAGAATTCCTTCGACAAGGCTTCGACCCTCCCAGCGAGTTACAAAGGCAAAGATTCGGAGGTTTCCAAGCAGTACTTTGTGTACGACGAGTACGGATCTCCGCTGTATGTCATCCCACCGACGGTCCCAAAGAAGGAACAGCAACCGACAACCATGTCAAGCAAGCAATCAGACTGCTAGCGCTGGAATCGTTAGTGCCAGAGTTGCCTTGTGTGATAAGAAACGGGAGATTTAGGTCATATTTTTCGAAAAGTGAAATAAAATTTAAAAAATAAATAAATAAATAAATAAATAATAAACATTTTAGTCTCCTACAAAATACTTGGTGCTCTATAATTAAAAAAAAAAATACAATACAGAATAATTAATGAAATCTTTAAATGTGGACCTCGTGTGTCAGTTGTTTTTCGCGTAATTTGCACAGCGGAAGAGTTAAGAAGTCATGGAAAATGATAAAAATTTAAATAAAAACCACGTTTCTTAAAGGTTTTTAATGTCAGATGAGATATACATGCGGAATATTTTTAAAAAAAACCTACAGAGTTGTCAATTTCCGCGAGGGGAAAATGGGAGATTTTATTTATCACTGCATTTATTCAACCATATCGCTCCTGTTTGTTCTCAGTCATACTTGTGAACTGTTTATGAAATTTAGTTCAGTAACTTTGTATTGTTGTACCTGACATTGGTCAATGAAAGAACTATTTGAGCACTCAAAATGAAAAAATATATATATACATATATATATCTACATTCCTTGAGACTTTATTAATACTACTTTTGTCTCCATATCATAGAAAAGAAATGAATCAGTTAGATTGTAATAATTCTATTATTATTATTATTAAAGTGTACAACGCGGACAGTTGGTTCATAGCTCAGTCAAAAATAGTTTTAACGATATTCCTCTCTTTTTGCATGAATATTTATTTATGGTAGATAGTGCTTGGTCGTAGTTCTTTTCACACTGTACAGTAGGCCTATATTGTAAAAAAAAAAAGAAAAATGATCTCTTTATCGTTAAAAAGAGTCACAGCTCAAAAGCAAACTGTTTGTATCGGTGTTTTTCAAGCTAAGTACTACGGAAAGTTGCTGTGCCTTGTCCATTGAATAGAATTTTTTAAAAGATTATAATCAATCTAGAGAACTTTCGGTTAAATCAGTAAAAAAGAAACCATTCCGTCACAAAAGCATTTGTAACTGCCTTCTCTATAGACTGAAATTAATAATTCTATTTATAATATGAAAATTTTAAGCAAACCCAAAAATTTGTTCAGTTATTATCTACAAATTTTATTCGATATCAAATTTAAGCCATAAAGGAAACGACAATATTTAGTGCCAAAATAAAAATATTTTTAAAAAAATAACTTACTGGAAGCCAAATTAAAATGCCAACCGATAAGAAGAAGTTTGGAAAACACTGAAATTGAAAATGAACGACAAATTTAATCAACAGCACCCGGGGTGGGGGAACTAAAAGCTTACTGTTTGCCTTGGTTTACTACGAGTTGCTGTGCACAAGAATGATAATCCAACATCCAAAGTGCTCACAAGAGTGTCTTCAGAAATCTGTGCTCCAAATCCTACCGGCAGCATGATTTAAAAGCAAGAAGAAATTCGCGAGTCTAGCGTAGTTTGACTCTATTACAAGTAATTGGGATACGATTTGAATTTATCAACCATGTTATTCAAGTATAGATCGAATGCCTTCTCCTAATATTAGCAATCCTCAACATCAAGTGCTCACAAAACAACTTCCACTGCGACAGAGGCAGTAGACTAGAGATCGTCCCGGGATGGTCGTTCGCAGTATCCTAGACAAACCATCTATTCGGATGGGGGAAAATAATATGTAAATATTTCGATGCCTGTGTTTGTATGTAAATAACTAAATAAACTAATTAAATAAATAATTAGCCCTAGGTCTTGAACGAAATGATGACGACGCGTTTCCTGAATGTAATCGTGATAACAACAACAAAAATATAAAAAAGGTAGATTTAGTTTTCAAACTGAAAAAAGGCAGCTACAGTTACAATTAAATTTCAGAAATAAATTTGAAAACAAATTTGAGTTATAATTAGCTCATGAGTGATGAACCTCTTTAGAAGAAAGCCAAAGTATATTTAGTAGATTTTGCTTACAAATAATCAATACACGCTGCTATCGAGAAATCAACTCAGTTTGGAGAATCTTTTACGCAGCAACACTTCTATATATATTTAACAGATCTTTTGTTTTTAAGATACGATGCTTCTATGTTGTGAATAAAAAGAAAGATGATAATGTTTCGAGCAAAGAGGATGTCTTATTTTGGATTTTCTTTTAATACCATTTATAAAGGTGCTGCAAGTTTTGCAACAAACCTGCTTTGAAATCAGATCCCCATAGAAGCTAGGATAACTCGCAAAGCTTAACATACAGATTTGTGGACATAATGGTATTTTAATGTCATTCGTTGTGTATTTACAAACTTGCTTATTTTTCGTAGGGAATTTCACATCCTAAATTTATCTCTTGGTTGTATGGCTGATGCTGTATTTGTTGTGTAAAAGTACAAAGTTGTAGATATTCTTGCGAGATTGTGTACATTATTTATAGATATATACATGTATGTATTTGTAAGATGCATACATATCTATATTTGTAAATATTCTCCTTTCATTTGCTTTGTCTTCTTGTGTTAAAACTATATTCAGTGTTGTTGGTTGTTGACACTTTTACAAAATAAAAAACTTTACAAGATCATTATATTCAATGTATGGTTTCTTAATTACTAAAAAGTAAAATGAAGAAAACACTTCAAAAAATAATACATTTTTTTGCTATACAAATTGTTTAAATACAATTTGAATGTAGAGTATTTCGAAACTTATGTCAACGTTTAGATCTTTTATTTTAACAAATTACATTTGACACTTAAAATTATCAAATTCAAGTAGATAATTTTGTTACATTTCTGAAAGTTTGTGCATGCGCCTATGCAAGGTCGCAATTTACATTAAATTTCACTAATTTTCCCAGGGTTACTTCTAATACAAAAACTTAGATAAACTGAAAAACAAATTCGAAATTAGATCTATATTTGTTCAAAAAATTGCCCAATTTGTGATGAGTTAGGTTTTATGCCAATTTGGCGATTTTTCATGAAGATGTGATTTATGGCGAATTTTTTATGATTGACGTTATTTTTTATGCTGTTCCACAGTTTATAGACAGACTGACGTAAAATAAATAAATAAATGAAATATACTAACAGATGAGTTGCAATCACCTAAAATTTTGTTTAATAAATAAGAAAAATTTTCATTGGCATTTTACAATAAAATTGTCCAAGTTGAATCCTACACTCCATCCCCAAAAGAAATCACCATTGTTACACCTCGAAGTATATAGGCTATTCCTTTAAGTTTACTATAGTTCAATTCAAGGAATTCAGCTTTTTTAAATGTTATAGAGAATCTTTTAACGTTATTTTCAATTCTATTTTCTGGAAAAGTTGTTATAATTTACAGAAAGAAAGGAATAACAGATTTCCGTTATTTTTTAAATAAAATGATTATTTCATAAAAGATATCATATAACAATTTGTCGGCCGTTGAAAAAAAATACTATCTGAATTTCCGACCCTTTCTTCTTCTTCTGACTTGAATTCCTCACTCTCCCTTCTCTGGATATTCGAAATTTGATAGCCATAAGAATGAGTTTAGAAGGGGGAGAAATAGTATGAGGTAGACTTATAATATTTATAAGGGAGAACGTTTCATTGAGATTCACACTAATTTTTATTGTTAATTTTGCTATCCCACCTAAGAAAATGGGCAGATATCAGAATATCGGTATGTATTTAATAGATCAAGAATAGCCAATGCTACAATTAAGAAAGCAAAGATACTACCTTGAACTAAAAAGGAGTTAATTCTAAATAAAAGAGTTAAGAGTTATTATTAGTTAAGGGTGATTATAAATATAAGAATTAATAGTAAGCTTTATTTTCTGAAACCGTGTAAATCCGGGTTATGTGCTAGTAGTCAATAAAAACACCTTGAAGTTATAAAATTATTAATAATTATTAAACTATTCATTAAAATCAACCATAATTATAGTCGCAGGAAACACAGAGACTAAAGAATGATGTTGATAGCAAAAAGGAGAAAATATATTCAAAAGGATTCTCATAAGAAGGATGAATCTGGTGAGCCACTATCCATAAATGAACCCTCTATTTTTATTTTTGTCAGCGGTATTCTTAAATAGCCGAGATTCGTTATTTGCTGTCAGTTCCGTTCTTTTCTTCCGTTAGCGAATTTTTTACCGCATTGTAAAGTCAAGTACCACACAATATGTAGAAGAAAATGCAAATGAAAACTTTTGTATTACAATCCTTTGCAATTATAAAAACTTTTGTATTTCTCCGTAATCCAAGAAAACCTAGGTCAGAATTGTTGGTATAGTCGCCAGTTACCTTTTAAAACATTTCGGCAGACAATGTCCTCTTTTAATCACCGCCGATTTGCACATGGGTGGAAGTCAAGACTCAAACAAATGTTGTTTTAGTAATCAGAAAGTGACAAAAATCTAGAATCCTGTACTCCTTGTGCCAAATTGATCTCCAGGTTGCCAAATACGCAAACAAAATGGTTGTCGTCTTTACACAGTTTTCCTGCTAAATCATCATTAGGCCAAATTTCATTGTCAAAAATTATTATTATCGATGTTAATACATCAACATCGATTGCTAAATTGTTATTACGCCGACTATAAATTGTTATTACACCAAATTTTATCACTATTATGCGAAAGTTTATTGCTATATTGCTGATACGCCAAATTTTATCGTTTTAACGGCAAATGTTATTATTATGCGAAAATTTATTGCTAAATCAAAATTTATCTATATCACACTGAAATTAATGGCAATTACGCTAAAATTTACTGCTGATACATCAAAATTTATTCCCAAATTACCAAAATTTAGTTCTATTATGCCAAAATTTTGTATGTTATTTACAATGCTAAAAATGGAATGATAAAACAATTTTTAAATAATATCGTTTTATTATTCGATTAAACCAAGTCCATGCCATGAAAAACAGCCCACACCATTACGGAGCCACCACCAGCTTGAACAGTGCCTTGCTGACAGTTTGGGTCCATGGCTTCGTGGGGTCTGCGCCACACTCGAATCCTACCATCAGCTCTTACCAACTGAAATCGTGACTCATCGGACCAGGCCACGGTTTTCCATTCATCTAGGGACCAACCGATATGCTCACGTGCCCACGAGAGTCGCTGCAAGCGATGTCGTTCTGTCAGTAAAGGCACTCGAGTCGGTCTTCTGCTGGAATAGCCCAAGAAAGCCAAATTTCTCCGCACAGTTCTAACAGACAAGTCCCTTGTACGTCCCACATTGATTTCTGCGGTTATTTGACGCAGTGTTGCTTGTCTGTTAGAATTTACGACTCTTTGCAGACGTCGCCGGTCTCGGTCGTTAAGTGTAGGCGGTCGACCACTGCGCTGTCCATGGTGGGATGTTATGCCTGAAATTTCATACTCTCGGCACACTCTTGACACAGTGGATCTGGGAATGTTGAATTCCCTAACGATTTCCGAAATGGCATGACCCATGCGTCTAGTTCCAACTAAAATTCCGCGTTCAAAGTCTGTTAATTCCCGTCGTGCGGTCATCATCACTTCAAAACCTCTTCACATGAATAACTTGAACAGAAATGAAAGCTCTGCGAAAGCACTGCGCATTTATACCTGTTCTACGCGATGCTACTGCCATCTGAAAATTTGCATATTGCTATCCCATGACTTTTGTCACTTCAGTGTATATTTTATGCATCAATGGCCGACAATCAGATATCTTTCACGTAATAATCTTTTAAAAAAGAATATACTTCTATCCATAATTAATTAACAAATTTCCAGAAATAGCAATAAAATTAATGGCTAAAATCTAAAATCCTGTATCATTTGGGCCAATCCGTCGCCAGGAGGCCGAAATCGGTAAACATATTGACTGCCACGCTTAGTTTTTGTGGTAAAACGATATTAAGCCGAAAAGCCAAGTGGTCAAAGTAAACAAAGTGGCTGCCAAAATTAGTTGTGGCTGCCGAAATTAGTTGTCGTTGTAAAACGCTATTTCGTCAAAAATCTCTATTACGCCAGCATTAGTTTCAAAATAGCTATTATACAAAAAGTTTATTTCTAAAATGCTTTAACGTCAAATTTCATCACTAAGCGAAATTTTATTCCTAAAATGCTTTTATAATAAATTATAACACTTTAACGCCATATTTTATAACTATTACGAGAAAATTTATAATATTTTCCTATCATGGCAAAATTTTAATGATTTACTTTTATCGCTTTAACGACAAAATACTTATATGCTATTTTGGCAAAGTTTTATTCCTAAATTGCTTTTACGCTAAATTTCATCTCTTTAAAGCCAAATTATTATGTGTAATTTCATTTTGCTAACTCACAAAAATGTATCATTTTAACAACGATACAAATCTCTATTACACTATTTTATGTTGCTTAAGATGCCGAATTCGAATGATAAAACAGCATTATTAAAAAATAAAAGAAGAAGAAAGCGGATAATAACTTACATTTTTATTCTGATATATCCTTTGTTGAAAGAGGAGATGATCGCTTTTATTACCTCACTAAAATCCAGAAAAATTCTACTGTTATCAAATTAGTACTGTCGCCACCACATGTATGTCAGATAATTGTCAAATGTTCGAGAAACATGAACAATCAACCAACTTCATATCAAAACCACGCTTTGTACATTTAAACTTATCGGCAACCAATCTATTTACGGTAAAATATTTAAGCACTGTATTTACACCCAATTTATTCATTTAAAAAAAACATTCAGAGGCCCTTTCATCCATTCTGTCGGCTGATAATAACGTACATCATTCCACTCGTCTGTCATCCATTGTATCACCAACAGAAATTTTATTTTTAAATTGCTTTTTCGCCAGAAAGTATTACTTTACCGCCAAATTTTATCACCCGAAATTTTATTTCTAAAACGCATTTTCGCCAAATATTATGTCTTTAACGCCAAATTTTAGCACTATTAGGGCAGAATTTTAATGATTTGCTTTTACGCCAAATGTTATCGCTTTAACGACAAAATATATCACTATTTTGCCAAAATTTAATTCCTAAATGGCTTTTACGCCAAATTTTATCTTTTCAACGCCAAATTTTATCTTTTCAACGCCAAATTATTATGTGGAATTTTTTTTTTTATGAGTTAGCAAAATAAAATTCCACATTATAATTTGGCGATAATTATCGCTATTACGATAAAATTACGCCAAAATTATTCACCTATTCATCAATTTTTTTTTTTCTATTATATCAAAAGATATTGGATACTTACGTATTAACGCCACCGCAGCAGAAGTTGCGCTAATGCGCCAATAAAGAGCTGCCAATGCGCCAAAATAGGGACTGTTTAGAATCTATGTTAAACTCTATATCGGCCCATTTTCCACCGAAATCCGATTGACTACATGTGTTTTTAAATAAAGTGTTTTGATTTTAAATAAAGTGTTTTATATATTTTATGAGTTGTCACACAAATTTTAAGTGTAGATTGGCGCCACTTAAAAATCGTCAAATCTCTAGCTGTGGTGGCGTTAATACGTAAGTACCAGATATTGTATGTTGTTTACGAAGCTGAAGTCGAATGATAAAAACAATATTAATAAAAAAGAAAAACAAACCAGAGAATAACTTTCATTTTATTTTGATATATCTCTTTATTTGAGACGAAAATTATCTTTTTCTTTCCTCAGTAAACTTGCCTTTACATAGTCACATCAAATGAATGCAGAAAACAAAACTAACACACTGGCAACTGGAAACTGGCGTACCGATTACGGAGTACCAACAGGGGAAATACCCTAAAACCTCCTCATCTTAATTAATATATATGCTTGGAATTCTAATAGGCTGCTTAATTAGTGTTAGTAAAATTTTAAGATTAAAGTTTCTAAATTTAATGTATGGTACTCAAAAAAAAAAAAAAAAAAAATACTATTTAAAAAAGTAAGATAAAAAATAAAAGAATTTAAAAGTTAAGTTTTAAATTCGGTACAATTAGGGACCAGTTGTCGATGCCATAGACTATTACAAAAACGTCAACAACCCCCAACCCGTTGCTTACTAAACACTGATTGGAGAATTATGCTGAATCGTGGGAGCCAATAGGAGCATCTGAAATAAAAATATGAAACAAAGTCCCCACAAAAAGGCCCATCACAGAACCTGTGATTATTTTTCAAATTTTATAGTTTTTATTTGATTTTTCAAATTTTATAGTTTTTATTTGGTTTTTCAATTTTTATTTTTATTTTTATAATTTTTATATCTATCCTTTTATTTTCCTAACAAAAAAAAGGGGTAAAAAAGCGAACGAAAAATAAAACCTAACTTAGTTACTAGTCGGAAAGTTATAATGAATTTAAAGCACAACGTAGCAATAAAAGGGAATAGAAAAGGAACAGAGTTCTGATCTGAACCCTCAACCTCGCGGTCAAAAGATCCGAATCTTTACCTCTGCGCCAGTTCGTTAGAATTAAATTTACATTTAGTTTTTAAGCCAAAAGTAATCGTCAGATACGCATCGAGATAACTTCTCAATGAGCAAGGCTCACCCCATTACCTGAACTCGCTTGCGCTTGTTTAGAGTAACAGCCATGGTGTTTCTTAACTTTAGGAAAACACTCATAGGAGACATCGTAGACTGCCCGTGGTCTTTTCTGGGAGCTCTTCACCCCAGGGTGATAGGTTGGCAGTCGACGGATTAACTCATTGCTAATCTGAGGACATTTTCAAGAAAATTCTTTGAAATTTTGATTATATAATTAGGAATAGGTTCGACGTCTAGATCTCTGTGGATAATCTTACGACGAACGAACCATGGTGCGTCAGCAATCATAGCCAGGTGTTTATTTTGAAAAACCTGGAGTCTCTTTATGTTTGTCAATGAGGTAGAGGCCCAGATAGGACTACCATAAACCAGGATAGGTCTAATGATAGACTTGTAGAGCAGGATCTTGTGTTTGATCGCAAGCCTACTCTTTCGAGAAATTAGGCAGTGGAGTTTAATACTCGCACCAGTTGCTTTAGCAACTGCATTCTTAATATGGGAATTGAAAGATAATTTTGGGTCTAGAAACAACCCCAGGTATCTATATTCAGTTACCCAGGGGACGGGCTGGCCAAAAGAGTGATACTCCCTAATGGAGAAAACGCGATCTTCCGAGTAAATAGCATACAGGCAGATTTTTGTGGCATTAACTTTAATTTTCCAGGTGGTTAACCATTTTTCTAAGTTAAGAACTGAAAATTGAAGGTCTTTAACAGCAAGCTGAGGTGATTTGTTCTGTGTGGCTATCGCCGTATCATCAGCATAGCAAAAAGAGAGAGGTTTGGGCATCTCTCGGAATGTCGTTGATATAAATATTGAAGAGGGCGGGCGCGAGGAGCGACCCTTGAGGAACTCCCCCTTCTATTGGTCTGGTTGAGGAAGTAACTCCACCTACTCTAACTAAGAAATCTCGGGCTTGTAGGTAAGAGCAAAGAATCTTACAAAGTTGGGGTGAAAAATCAAGTCGCATGAGCTTGAATAATAAGCCATTATGCCAAATTTTATCAAAGGCTTTGGCTACGTCCAAAAATAATATTCCCGTAGATTTGCGTTCGTTAAAGCCGTCATGAATCAGCTCTGTCAACCTAAGTAATTGGTGACAGGTTCCCAATTGCCTTCTGAAACCAAATTGTTCAGGAATGATTAAGTCGTGAAGATCGCAATGCTGATTCAGGCGTTTAAGTAACGCAGATTCGAATATTTTGCTCAAGCTACTAAGTAGTGAGATAGGACGGTAATTATGGGGGTAAGCCAAATTAGCATTTGGCTTAGGAATGGGGCATACTACGGCAGTCTTCCAGCAAGCTGGGAAATGACAGATCCTAAGTAGAAAGTTAAAAAGAATGGTAATATACAGAATAAATTTAATAGGAGTGGACTTTAACATGCGATTATTAATAAGATCCAGACCAGGGGTTTTATTATTTTTGAACTTTCTGATAATTTCACAGACTTCTTTGGGAGTAATTAAATCTAGGTTATTGACATGTGGTCTTTATAAGAAATCTGTGACTGTAGAGTTGGCGTGTTCGAAGAAATTTCTATCTTCAACATCGTGATTGAGTTCAAATTGAGATTTGAGACTGTCTGCGAGCAGTTCCGCTTTGTCTTCTGGGGAATAAGCAGCTCGGCCGTTGGCACCCTGCAAGGGCGGAATGTTGTGATATTGTTTGCGTAGGAGGGAACATTTCTTCCAAAGTGATGTTGACTCAGGCGTCAGGGCCTCTATGTCGTCTTGCCAGCGTTGCTGTGTAAAGACAGTAATGGCTTCTCTAATGTCAATTAGAGAGCGGTAATAATGTCGTAGGAACTCAGGATCTCTCGTCCTTTGCCACCTACGGCGGTAATGATTTCTGAGCTTGATTTTGTCTTTAATATATTGAGGAAATCTAATCGGTGGAGGTTTGAATTTAGGGGTAGAACTTTCCTGCAGACATGTGACGTAGATGTTGGTTAATTCATTTAATCTGTCATCAGCATCTGCTGTGGTATTTAATTTTAAGCTGGGTAATTTTTTACTGTTCATCACATGCCTGAAGTTCTCCCAATTAGTGTTTAACTGATTGGGAACTTTCAGTGATTCAGGGCTGGTGTCCAGGGTTAGAATAACGGGAGGTGGTCAGAATCTAAATCTGTAAGCACCTCAATATCCTAATTAAAGGGGATGAATTTAAAGAGAGCAAAATCGAGTACATTACCTCGATGATTATTATTTCGAATGTCAGTTCTAGCAACTTTAAGGGGGGAACAACTTTCACGCCCCTTTGACTTTGGAGGAAACGATTTAGGGTAAACCCAAATCTGTTTGAATGTCCAAAGTTCCAAGAGGAGTGAAGAGCGTTGAAATCACCAGCGAGAATCACATTGTTTCCCATTTTTAAAAAGCTTATTAAGATCCTCCACCGGGAAACCACCTGGAAGGCTAGGCTTAACATAGGCAGATATAATTTTTAAAGGGGGATAATTACTTATTTTAATTTCAATGATAGTGGCATCTATAAAATCTAAATTGGGGATAGGAAGGCTATGATGGTGAATACTATTTCTAACATAAATTCCTGTTCCGCCACTTACTCGGGTAGGATGCTGGTTGGGTCTATCAGTACGATAGAACCTGTAATTAGCGATCAAAGGGTTATAACCAGGAGGCAATTTTGTCTCCTGAACCAAAAATACATCAAGATTCTGCTCTGCTAGGAACTCCCTAACCTCGTGAATTTTGGAACGTAACGAGTTAGCGTTCCAGAAACCAATTGAAAGAGACCCAGACCCGAAGAGAGTTAAGCCGTGAGGAACTGACTTTCTGAAAGGACATCAGTATACGCCTCAAAGAGGTGATACGTCATGTCGAATCTGTTGGTACAATTCCTCATTTTGTCTTTTTGCTAGCCCAAATGCTCGCAATATTATTTGACCGTGAGATGGATTGTCTCTTACGAGGTCCAACACTGAAAAATCTCCGTCAACGAACACTCCGAGGAGGCCATGACGGGTGCGGAGCTATTTGTGGTAGCAGCAGGCAGCGGCTCCCTAACTATGATTGGCTGAGGGGCGGGGCCTACCGACTTTTCTTCGTTCCCCTGGCGAAGAATTTGGGAAAAAAAAGCCATAGCAGGCTGAACATTCCGACTGGTAAAGGTCGCTGGCTGCGTCCTGGTAGAAACCTTTTGTTTAGGTTTGGATGGGGTGGTAGGCTTAATATTTTTAGGATTTACTGGTTTTTTTTTTTGCTCCAGATTTTTGAGCGGGCTTAGGCATACGGGGGCATCCGCGCCAGTTCGCGGCATGTGCTCCTCCACAATTTGCACATTTAAGTGGCTGGTCCAACGGTAATGTACATTCCTTAGCCCTGTGAGGGCCAGCACACCTGACACAACGTGTTGGAAGACGGCACACTTCCGACGAGTGGAAGTATCCCTGACAATTCCAACAAACAGATGGGCCCGGTTGCCCTCTGTAGCTCTCAACACTTACTCTGAAACTAACACAAATCCACAGAACAATTGATACGTTCTAGCAGCCGTTTTCTTCATTGAACTAACATTCTAAAATTAAAAAGTTACATTTTTCCGCGCGAATTTAAATAGCGGTTGCCACAAAATCTGAGCTATGTCAACAGTATTAAAAAGAACATCATATAACCGCAGTAAAATTTAATGCATTTGAGAGGCGCTTTCGCCGTGAACTAACGTTCTTAAAATAAAAGGTAACATTTTTTTGAGTGAATTCAAATAACTATTTTCACAAAACCTTAACTGCATTAATAGAAAATAATTATTATTTTATAATCAAATATAAGTTATTATTAAAGTAAAAAATCGTTTTTGTTGTTTGTTTCTTATTTTTATGAGTGGCAACTTCATAAATGTTTATATTCTGCAGCAGTGGGCGAAATGCGTTATAAGAACAATCTCATAATCAATAATTTATCTGAATAATTACTTAAAAGAATATATATTTCTATCCTTATTTACTATAAAATAAAAATTCTGCAAATAACTATCAAAGTAGAAATAAAATAGTCATTATATTGTTACGAATTTATAGTTATATAGAATATAGTTACGAATTTTTCTAATTACAATATTGTAAGCCTAAAAAAATTGCGAAACATTAATGAAATATTGCGGGTTGCAAAATTGACGACATCCTCAAGAGTATGGTCAGGCATTTTGTTTTTATTTAATTGGCATCCTAGTGATGGATTTTGGCATAATATACCGCGAAAACTAACTGCGGCATTCATTATTATGTTTACTTGGCCATTTGGCATCCCAGAGATGCTATTTGGCATAAAGGGTACAGGTTTCTAGATTTTTATCCAAATTTTAATCTTTTAATTGCTTTTACGCCAAATTTTATCATTTTAACGCCAAATGGGTAAAAAATCTAGAATCATGTACCCTTGCCAAATGCATCGCCAGGATGTCGTTGCCAAGTAAGCATAGTAATGAATGCACCAAGTAGTTTTCGCGGTAAAATGACATTACGCCGAAATCCTTCACTGGGACGCCAAATCGTCAAGTAAAGAAACAAATGATGCCGTAAGAAGATACAAGTAAAGAAACTGCCGATGCCAATGTAAAACGCTATTTTGCCAAAATTTATCGCCAAACATTGTTAATACGTCAACATTAATAGCCAAAAAATTGCTATTTCACCAACATTAATATCCAAAAATTGCTATTTCGCCAACATTAATAGCCAAACATTGCTATTAAGGCAACATTAATAGTCAAACATTGCTATTACGCCAATATTAATATCCAAACAGCTGTTACATCAAGGTTTATACCTGGAAGTGATTTTAAGCCAAAGTTTATTGCTTTAACGTCAAATATTATCACTATCCTGTCAAAATTTTAATCCTTGAAATGCTTTATCGCCAACAATTATCGTTTTTATGCCACAAGTTAATGCTTTATCACCAAATTTTTATCATTAAAAATTTTTTTATTCTATGAATATTTTTGCTGCAAATGCTATCGCTTTTACCCCAAAATTTAGCACTATTATGCAAAACAATATGCCTAAATCATCTTGTCAATATTATATCGTTTATCGCCAAACTTTTACCACTATTATGACGAAATTTAAATGTTTTCTTTTTTACTCCACATATTGCAACTTTAACACCAAAATATAACCTTATTTCACCAAAGTTTAATTCTTAAATTGCTTTTACGCCAAATTTAATCTCTTTATCGCCAAATTATTATGTGGAATTATGTTACTAACTCACATAAATGTATCATTTAGACAAAGATGATAATCGTTATTACGATAAAATTACGCCAAAAATTGTTCGCTAATACGACATTTTTTTTTTTTTTCTATTTTGTCAAAAAAATTTTTTTACGATGCCGAATTCGAATGATAAAACAAAAGTATTTAAAAAAGGAGAAAAAGAAACCGTAGAATAACTTACATTTTATTCTGATATATCCCTTGTTGAAGGCGAAAATGATCTTATTGCTTTTCTAAAACTTGTCCGTGCATAACCTTATCAAATGAATAAAGAAAACTAGAACACCAGAAAACCATAAAAAAATTTAATACTTTCCAACGGCCTTTTCTTCTGTAAACTAACGTTCTAAAATTTAAAGGTGCATTTTTCCTCGCAAATTCAAATAACAGTAGCCACAAAACCTTAACTATGTCAACAGCATTAAAAAGAAACATCACAAAACCGAACAATTTAATTAACTCTAACGACGTTTTCCCTCTTGAATTAACGTTCTAAAAACAAAATTAATATTTTTTCGCGCGAATTCAAAAACGATTGTTATAAAACCTAATTGTACAGAAGCATTAAAAAAGAAAATAATTATTTGATAATTAAATATAAGTTATTAATAAATTAAAAAATCGTTTTTCTTGTTTGTTTCGTATTTTCATGAGTTGTAACATCATAAAAATTGTTTATTTTCTGTATTAGTGGCATACGTTATAATACGTGGATATACGTTATAAGAACAATCTCAGAATAATCAAAATATCAAATAATCGGAATATTTAAAAGAATACATATTTATGTTCTTTATTTACTATAACTAAAAATTCTTCAAATAACTATCAAAGTTGAAATAAATAGTCATTATATAGTTCCGAAATAGAAGAAATTACGAACTCTAGTGTATTGTAACCCTAAAGTAATTATCGGAACATTGAAGAAATAATCCTGGTTGCAAGATTGGCGACTTAATCAGAGGAAGAATTCTAGATTTCAATCGCTGAATATTAACGCTTTATAATAAAACAACAAAATAAAAGATAAAATAGATAAAACAATATTTAAAAAAAATGGGAAAACAGAGAATAACTTACATTTTATTTTTATATATCCTTTGTTGGAGGCGAAAATTATCTTTTTATTGCCTGAGTAAAACCTGTCTGTGCATAGACATATCAAATGAATGAAAAAAACAAGAACAACACAAACCACAAAAAATTAATATTTCTAGCTGACTTTTTCTTCCGTAAACTAAAATTAAAAAGTTAAATTTTTCCTTCGCGAATTCAAGTAACTGTTGCCACAAAACCTTAACTATGTCAACAGCATGAAAAAAAAAAACATCACAAAAATCTCAGAAAAATATAATGCATTCGAGAATCGTTTTCGCCTTAAACCGATGTTCTAAAAGTAAAAACTAACATTTTTCGAGTAACGGTAGTCACAAAACCTTAACTATATCAACAAACTTAAAAAAAAAAAATTATTATTTGATAATCAAATATAAGTTATTAATAAAGTAGAAAATCGTTTTTGTTGTTTGTTTTATATTTTTAGGAGTGGCAACATCATAAAAATTGTTTATATTCTGTGTCAGTGACCGACATTCGTTATAAGAACAATCTCGGAATAATCAATAATTTATCTTAATAATTATTTAAAAGAATATATATTTTTGTTCTTATTTACTATAAATAAAAATTCTGCAAATTTCAATCAAAGTAGCAATAAAATAATCAATATCAGAAAGAGAAGTTACGAATTTTTTTAATGATAGTATTGTAACCCTAAAGAAATTGACAGAACATTGGCGAAATATTCAGGGTTACAAGATTGTAGACTACCTCAGGGGTACAGTATTCTTGATACCAATCCTTTGATTGATATTTGCAGAATCTCAACTTTTTAAAATAATTATTCAGAGAAATTATAGGCTGTTCTTATAACGTATATCGGCCACTAAGACAGAATAATAAATTTTATGATGTTGCACTCATTAAAATATGAAATAAACAACAAAAAATATTTTTTACTTTATTAATAATTTATATTTGATTATTAAATAATTAATTTCTTTTTAATGCTGTTAATATAATTAAGAATTTGTAGCAGCCATTATTTCAAATCACGCCGGAAAAATGTTACTTTTTAATATTTAGAGCATTAGTTCTAAATGGAAATAATTACTCGAACGTCCTAAATTTTTCTGTTTTTGTGACAGCATAAATTTGATATCAGTAGAACTTTTCTGGATTTTAGTGAGTCAACAAAAAAAATATTTCTGCATTCAACAAAGAATATATCTGGAATAAATGTAAATTATTCTCTCGTTATTTCTTCTGCTTTATTTTTTTCTTTTCAAATATTATTGTTTTATCATTCAAATTATTATTGTTTTATCATTCAAAGCCATAATATTTTTCGAAAAAAAAGCATTTTAGAATTGCGCTTAGTGATAAAATTTGTCCATAAAGCGATAAATTTTGATATTTACGATATTTAAATTTTCTTCAGATTTTAGAAGTTCAATAAAAACAATAAAAAAACAAGTAATATATAAAAAAAAAAATTTAAGTCAATTCCTACTCTTTTTCATTATATTGCAGAAAGTCCTTTATAAATAATTTTCATTCATTTTTAAGTTTATCTGGCGCCATCTATTGGTAGTTACATGCAACTACTTAAATCTAAAAACAAAACTACAATTAATTAATTAAATTAAATTAATGAATTAATATTAGAAAAAACTGCATTAACATCAAGTATCCTCCACTGCAAGTTCAAAAAAATGCATTTGAACTTGAGCGGATGAATAAAAGGTATTTTATATGAACGATTGAAAATTTGGACAAGATATATATAGGGAGAGTGTGAGCTAATAGAAGGAATTGAAAAAACGGTGAAAAATGCTTTCCAAATATTAACTATTTTTAAACGAATCTTAATGAAAATATAAACTTAACTTTCACTGAACTATATAACAATATTTGAATTCGGAAATTATTTAACTGCATTATTCTTTCCTTGTAATATAATTATAAATCCACTTTATAAAGTAGCATTATTTGCGTCTATTTTATGCATCTATTAGGTGATTGTAATTCAAAATAAGAAAAAAATTAGAAAAAGTTTAACATTTAAATATGTAAATTTATAAAATATTGCTTAAAATGTTACTTTTATTCTCATGTAACTTTCAAATTCGATCGTATTTACAAATGCATATCAGTACTACTCTAAAATGGGACAAAATTTAAAAACCTACGCATTCTATATTTTAGTGTAACCTGTACCAAAAAATAAAGTAAATCAAAAATTTGTAAAGAAATGTTTGAATTTTCTTTTTAAAAATTGGCTTAATTAATTGTTCATTTATTTCCATTAATTTATTGTGTGCTGATTAATTTTTTATAAGCATCACTAAATATATTATGTTTTTTAAAACAAATAATATAACGGTTTTGAATTTTAAATTATAAGCTTCACACGATGTTTCTTTATTTCTTTCAATATATTGTTTAAAAACTGCTATTTATTAAACTACTGCTACCTTTAGATTTTTCGTAACCTTCAATCCTAAGATTGTATACACAATTTCATTGTAGTGAATATGCTCTTTGTTAGCGCGTATACAATTGTTACATTGCTATCGTAGATCTTTAAAAAAATAGTCGAAAGTGAAACTTGAAACTCGTCGCCGAACGATTGGTTCCTAAAAAGCTCAATTTTGTCCAAAATGAGCATCGAAATTAGTTCGCTGAAGATTTGATTTTCTGAGCTTCTATGAACTCCACCTTTATTGAACCACCACCTTCTATGAATTTCATCTTGAATGCATAATAATTGATGACGAGACATGAGTTTACAAGTACGGGGACACCATGTCATTCTGTTCCCAAGGTAACCACTTCTAAGAAAGCGTTTTGACTCAATTGAAGCCACAAAAAGAAACTTCTTTGAAAGCACTGAACGCCATACGTCAATCAGTCTACTAAAAATGTATGAAGGAATGGTTCAAATATTGTCATAGCGGTATTGCAATCGATGGGGATTGATTACCTTGAAGGCTACAAAATAAATTTGGATGAAAAAGTTGTTTCTTTAAGAGTTATATTCAACAATTCTAAATATTTTTTCACTAAGTGCATATATATATATATATATTTATGAAAAATTATTTAGAATTATATATATATATATATACATAATATTGAAAATCTAGTTTTATACTAAAAGCGATTGCTAAAGGTTTATTCGTCTGGTTTTTTAAGTAGATTTAATTGTGTTTAAATTGTCACAAGTTGAATATTTTTTAATAGAAGGATTTACTGAGAATTTTAAATTCTGATATCCTATTCTATAATAAATGCAGATTATTCCTATTTATAAAATACTATAACTTCGTACGAGGCTAGTCACTAATAGTAGGGCTTAATAATACATTATTTATTAGAGATGAAACATTTATCTATGCAAAATTTCATATCGCAAACATTCCTTTAGCCTATGTAAAAAATATTCTATTTTCATTCCATTCTTTACCTTTCACTATGAAAATTCAGTTTATTTCACCATTATTATTCTCAATCGGCCTGATATTGTTGTTAGTAGTCGAAACTTGGAGAACACTTGTTCCAAATTGTGATGGCACACTCTGAGTGTAATGTGGTAAATCCGATTTTGTGTGTTATATATTTTGTTGCTATATGACCCCTATTTTGTAAGCTATGAATTTTGTTGCTATATGACCCCTATTTTGTACGCTATGTATTTTGTTGCTATATGACCCCTATTTTGTACGCTATGTATTTTGTTGCGATATGGCCCCTATTTTGTACGCTATGTATTTTGTTGCTATATGACCCCTATTTTGTACGCTATGTATTTTGTTGCGATATGACCCCTATTTTGTACGCTATGTATTTTGTTGCTATATAACCCCTATTTTGTACGCTATGTATTTTGTTGCTATATAACCCCTATTTTGTACGTTATGTATTTTGTTGCTATATAACCCCTATTTTGTATGTTCTATCTGCCATTTTAGTAGCGAAAAAGTGTCTTACCGAAAACAACAATTCATAGTGAATCATTTCACTATGAATTGTTGGTAATGTATGTTTTTGGTAATTTTATCACATAAATAATAAAATATTATCAATCAGACTGGTTTGATTGTAGATTTGGAAAAACAAGTATTCTTAATAGGAAAAAAAAAAAAAATAGGTAAATATTTTCCGCTGCGGTAAATGGTTGGAAAAAAGCAATAATTAGTACCAGCATGTTTCTTATAATAGTTTAGTACTTCAGTGAAATAAAGTGTGTGTTTTGCTATAATGCAAAACTTCATTACTATCAGAAATAAATCAATCCTCAATTGTGATTGTACAACGTTGTTTTTCATCTATTCAAGATATAAAAACTACGTCAGATAACATGAAAAATAACTATTTTTAATTTTCTTTTAATCAAAGCATTTCTGCAATATCGATATTTTTCCTCCTCTACAATAATGTAAACCAATTGTAACTATACTACATTTTTGCTATTGAAAATTGCCCTATGTATTTTGCCGTGGTACAAAATAATGTAATCAAATTTTCTGTTCTAAACAAAATTTGTTCAAAAGCAAAGGAAACTTCTGATGCTGGCACAAGAGTTTAATCATAAGTTCTTGTTGCGCTGAACTTTGTTTCTGATTGGTTTTAACATCATAAGAAGTAAGAACTAGTATCTTTATTTCATTCTTTACATTAACTCTTATTTTTAATTGTAATTTTGATAAAATTTTAGAAATGCAAAAGTAATTCTATATCAGCAGTTCAGCTAAAAAAATTCATTCATAAATTCATAATAATTAAAATAAAAAATAAATTCATAATTCATAAATTCATTTTTTAAAACATAAATAATGAGTATAAAATATGTGGAATTTCATTGTTATTGAGATTTCAAATTCTGTTATTAATTATCTTAAAATGCATTGTTATTGGTTAATTTAAATTTAAAAATTTCATATAAAATTATTAATTCATATTTAATATAAAAATTAAGTTACAATTATATTTTAGCTTTATGAGAAAAAATAATTAGAAAATTAGAATGTCAAGCTAAACAAATTTTTATTTCGAATAATCCCATAAAGCTTTGAGTTTATTTTTAAAAAATTTAGAACGTTTTTTTTTTTTCTTATATAAATCTTCATTTTTAAATTTATTTACATTTTTTTAATGAAAATTGTTGCTAATTAAAAATTGAACAATTTCATGGATTACATGCTTTTAGTTTAAGATTTTTTTTGGTGTGTGGAAGTGTTTAAATAAGATATATTTTATAAATATATTCAAATGAAATTAGAATGATTTTTATGAAAACAAAAGCAAATTTCTAAATAAAATGTTGCTATATAGTGTCGGCAAATTTGCATATGACGTAAACATTTAATATTTGTACAAAAACGTAAAATAATCAATATGACTGTAATTATTTACCATAAATCATCAAATTTTTCAATGGGTGTTCAAATTATTAAAAACACATGCTATATTTATAAAAACAGAAACATTTTTTTCTGAATATTATTAAATGACTTTTTGTGACTATTATTTGAAAAAAAATCTTATTTTGTCGTGTAAAAAAAAAAGGGCTAAATTTCTTTATAAAATACCTAATGATGAATATTGATGCTGAGAGAAACAAAAAAATTTTTATTAAGCATAATTACACCATTTTCACAGAATAGAAATCCTCACAATTATGCATTTTTTAAGGATTTTAAAAAATTAATTATTATACTTTAAAGAAGTAATAAAAAAAAAAAAAGTACACTTTTATATTTCTCAAAAGTCTCACCATTTATTTCTCGTTATTATTATATATCTAGGAACAAAAAAACCTTAAAAAGTAAGAATTTTTAGAAAGTTTAGAGACTTATCTTTAAGTTTATATTATTTTCTACTCATAGAGATTTCATGCAACGAGAATTTGTGTCCTTCTCCATAAAATAACATTAAATGTATCTAATAATTTTCCTACTCAGTATATTAACAAACCATTTTTTCCTTTAGAATTTTTATTAGGAAAAAAAAAGCGATCTCAAAATGGTAAGAGGCAAAGGAATTCGAGATGAAGCTGCAGAAAATAGTTACTGGGTCCGTTTCTCGATGCATGTCAAGAAAACTCTCGAGAAATCCTCTATTGCTGGAGTGCCACAAATCGTTGCAGCTAATAACACTTTTCGGAAACTAATCCGGACCACCGTATTTCTGTGTTGCTTGTTCGGTTTCTGCTATCAGTTTTTTACTTTTATGGAATTATATTGGGCCTACCCTATTGTAATGGATGTCCAAGTCAAATCTCCTGCTGAAATAACAACTCCTTCATTTACTGTTTGCGACCACAACATGTAAAGTATACTTACCATTTATGACGTATTTCTCTTTAAATTCTTTTTAAAAAGTTTCTCGTAATATTCTTTTTAAAATGTTTCTCCTTTATTATTAAGGTTTCTCGTTAAATTCTTTTTAAAACTTTTCTCATTAAATTCTTTTTTTTTTTCGTTAACTTTTGAAGAGGTTTATCTTTTAAGCTCTTTTTAAAAAGTTTTTAGTTAAATTCTTTTTTAAAAAGTTTTTAGTTAAATTCTTTTTTAAAAAGTATCTCATTAAATTCTTTCTAAATAGTTTCTCGTTAAATTCTTTTTTTAAATATTTAATTAAATTGTTTCTAAAAAGTTTCTCGTTAAATTTTTTTTTTTTTAAATATCTCATTAAATTATTTCTAAAATTTTGTCTTTAAATTCTTTTTAAAATGTTTCTTGCTAAATACTTTTAAAAAGTATCTTGCTAAATTCTTTTTAAAAATCTCTAACAAAATTCTATTTTAAAAAAATCTCTTATTAAATTCTTCTTTTTTAAGTTTCACTTTAAATTCTTTTTAAAATGCATCTTGTTAAATTCGTTTTAAAAAAATCTCTCGTTCAATGTTTTTTAAAAAGTGTGTCTTTAAACTTATTTCTATCATGTGTAAATATTATTTTCCCCCAGCATAATATATATTATGTCACTAAAATGTAACTAATAAATAACATTGAAATTGGTAAAAAGGAAGGTGATCAATATCACAAATTTCTTTTAAGACTGGTTATTTTGTTAAAGAATCATATCCATGTCATTATAACCATATTCCTGATAAAAAGATCGTAAGAACTTCTTTTAAATTTTTGTCTGGAAAGAAAGAAAATATCGACCAAGAGTATTTGGAATGCTGAAGGAATAGTTAAAAACCTACTTTCAATTCTTGGAGTAATTTTGATATAAAATTGTGATTAGGAAAAGAGCATAAGAAAAGCGAGAAATTTTTGCATCCGAAAATAAATCATGAAATTGCGCAGTAAGACAGAACAGTTAAGCCTACCCTGCATTGGTGATCTTTGTGGAGAAACTGTTTAATAATGAAAATGAAACATATTGTTTTCCATGCAGACTCCCTCATGGCCGATTGATTATTTAATTGAGACAACTAAATAGGTATAAACCCATTCTGTTTCGAGGGTGACGAAATTACTTGTAGTTTCGCATTCTATGCGAATAGATGTTCAGGCCTGCTCGAGCGCAACGGAAATTATTTATTAGGCTGCTTGTCGACTTTATTGTCTTAAAGGAAATCCATGTTAATGTACTTAAATAAAAGACTCAAGACCTTTCATTTTCCTGCAAATTCCACTTCGTTTTTAACCATAACCCAGAACAGATCCCAGGATATTACGTGTATGCGCTTATGTATTAATTACATTCAGTTTAAAACTTCAAGAAGAACTTGCTATATATGACTGTCGCTTATATAACTGTTTGAATGCATCGTGTATTTCTTAATTTTATTAATTAATTTAAAATCTTTTTCTTCAGGTATACTCTAAAAAGTTATTGTTCAATAACAAAGCATGAGTGCATGCCCGTAGAGAATGAAACTGAATTTTGTGCTGTCAAAAGACGATACTGTCGTCATAAGAAAGTGCCCGTGGGATTTCGAGTAAGTTTCTTTTACAGAATTTACATTCATTAAATTTTTTACAGTATTCCATTCAATGTATGCATTTCATCATTACGATATTTAAATAAATTTTTGTTTTTTTATATCTCGGATTCAAACGAGTAAAAAAAAGGTCAACTCATTTTACCATTATAAAATACTCAGTTAAGTTTTTTGACAATAAATTTATATTTATATTTAATATTAAGGAAAATTTCATAAAAGTTAACAGCTTGATAAACGGACTCAACTGAATATAAAAGGCATGATTAACTCATACAGTATGAAAATGCCTTTAAAAGAATATTGAAAGATATCCTCTACAAAATGATAAATTCATCATATGTATATTTTTCTCAATTACTATGAAAATAAGAGGAATAAAAGTCTTATTAGAGGAAAATGTGGAGACGAGAAAATTGGCTAAAGTTCTAGTAGAACATTTCTTATGCCTTTTGAGATCGTTTTTTTTTTTTCTAATACAAACAATTTTTTTTTAGAGAATTTTAACTTGCGATCTCTTATAATCTTCTATTTTTCACATTTAATTTCTCAGAAAAAAAGTTACCAATAAATGTCGAAAATCTCGAATTGAAATATTTAAATTTAAATCATAAATGTAAATGTATTGTAAATTTAAAAATGTAAACAGTAAAAAGAGAAAAAGACGCCTTAATCTCAAAACACATGTTTCGAAAAAAATGTGTTCAAAAATTTTAAATGCATTTCTAAGTTTTTAAGAGCGTCAAAGAAATACACATAATATTCAACATTCTGCATTAATTAAAATTTTGAAAAAATCGATATTTCAGACGATTTTCACCTTTCCTTGAGTGTTTCATCGTTGGAATTTATTTCTGAGATCCCCCTCCCTTCCTTCTCTCTCTCTCTCTTTCGAATATAGAATTGTTTACCTTAAGGCTTCTTCCCACCGAGGCGACAGGCGACGACGCGACATGCGGCAAGCAAGAAAATTTTGTCGACCCCTTCACAGCGAAACGTCAGAAATAGCATTACACCTAGTGAAGTTCCGCTTCAAGTTGAAAGTTGGTCAACTCGAAGCGGCGGATTTCAAACCGGTTTCAGGTTAACGTGGTGAGGCTAGTGATTGGTCAACGCTTCACGCTTTAACGCCTGTCGCCTCGGTGGGAACGAGATTTAGGAAGAAACAATTTAGCCTAATAATATAAATTATAAAAAATCTAGTTTTAATATTCTATTTTATTGATATTTTTAAATGATAAACATTAACAATAAATTAAAATAAATTTTAAAAACGAAAAAATTAAAATTTTGAAAAAAATAACTATATAGTAACAAAGGTGAATTTATGGTTATAAAATAAATTTCAAAATAGATGGATAGATTAATTAGAGAGATATATAAAATGGAACCGAGCAGTCTTCAGCATATTGTAACAAAGAAAAAAAAAGAGATTAATCAAATATAAACTTTTAACGAACAACAGGATTTGCGTGTAATAATCTCACGAGCAGTAGCTTATTATAACATTATTCCGTTGCCAAATGTTTTAAAAATTCCCAAAGTTAACATTTGACTTTGAGGAATAAATAAAAATTTTTGTAAAACATTTGGCTCCAAATTGCTATTTTAGTAAGTATTTTTTCTACTTTGTGCTGGTGTAATATAGAAAAATAAAAGTATTTTTAGCAATAAATCAAGTTAAATAAATAATTGAATTAAAATAAATGATAAAAAAAATACCAAATATTCAAATTTTAAAAATATTTTTAAATACTTTTATAACTATTTTATAAAATTTACTACTTTAAAAGTTAAAAATATGTATTACTTTATATATGCATTAAACCTTTGTATATAATACTAGAGTCCCTTATTAAGGATTATTTTACTTTAATTCCTCTACATTATATTCAGTTGCTTTCTCTAAAGAGTATAAAAACTTGAAATATGCATCTACCTATTAACCCTGGAATGTCCGTTAAATTTCTGCACTAGGAACATTTGGTTCAAAACCCAACAAATGATGCTACACCGAAAGCTCAAGTATCCATGCCAAATATGGACAGGATAATTCCATAGACTGGAAAATCATTTTTGTTAGAGTCGAGTAAGTGCAAAGATGTGATTCCCAGGTATTGTGCCTGAAAGGAATTTTCTCCATATTGTGATGGCAGTAAGTCCAAACTCACTTGAATCAATGCCAAACTGTTCTTTTATGATGGGAAAATAAGGCTATCATCAAATTCACCTGTTATACTGGATGCATTAGAAAACTGTGGTGCAGTTTCAATTAGTATTTAAATTTAATGACTAACTGGAATGATCCAAAAGACTATACGCCGTGCAAAAGATGAAATTTTGTAATGATTTCGACAATAAAACACCTTTCTTCTAGTAACGCGATGAAACAATAGCGTTTGTTTTTAAACATACTTTAGAGGAAATAAAATTAAGGTTGCGAGTTGGACGTGTGTGTACTATCTGTAAAGCATAAATTGATTATACTCATCTGTTATTTCAAATATGTCCCTTCATTTTTTAAAAACACTATTATTAGTAAATTCATGGGTACATATACTTTTGTATCATGCGGTATTGAATACATTTCTTTTAGATACCGTCGAATGAGACTCTTCTAATTCATGAAATCATGAATGAACTCAATGTGGATGCTGCACCTATCATTCCTCAGAACTACACCATCAAGATGTGTGAAATGTTAATTGCTGGAGATAGTCCCTCTACATCTTGCCCGTGAGTACCAGTTTTTCATGCTTTTTTTCCTCTATGATTTTTTTATCTTTATTAGTTGACTTTTAGAAATGCAGAAATAACGAATAAAGTTATGATCTGCAGAAAATTCACTGAATCAAAAATATACTATTGATTTCTAGATAACAATTCATACGAATATAACCGATTTGGTACACTGCCTAGTTTGTGAGTTAAAAAAGGATCTCTAATTATCAAATATTCTGCTGCAAATTAGTAACTCTATTGTGATATTTTCGTGAAACATTCCTATAGAAATGTCGTTTGATTTATTACTATTACGTGAAGAATGTCATTAAACATTATAAATATTTTAAAATAAGTTTATGATTCTGGGTACATCAGCGGAGTACCTTGGTCGCGAAGCGACCAGACCTCAAATGGCAAACATAATATACAGTTGCAGTCGGTCACTGCTCATTGATAATTAACACAAATTGCACAATATATAGAGAAAATAAAAAAACAAAAATACAAATACAGTATATACAAAGCAAAAAGTACAAAATAAAAAAAAAAGAAAAACCAAAAATACCGGAAGCCGAAGCACATCATAGCACCCACGCAGGAGGAAAATCAACAAACAAACAAACGTAGTACTCAAACCTAATCAAGAATTACCAGGACCTGAGATAGAAGTTAAAAAAGAAAACAGTCTACTGATTAATGTTTAGTACATGTCGTGGCCTCTTACGAAACGTATGCAGAGAAATATCATATTCAATTTTTATTTAAAGCAATAATTACAGAATTATCAGAACTATTGAGAGATGTGTAGAAATTGTTAGAAATTTTAGCCACATAATCCCGAAAACTAGGCATGGAAAGAGCAAATTTAATTTCTTTGTTACGGAAGAACCAGGGAGCATCAACAATCATACGTATAACTTTATTTTCCAGTCTTTCCAAGACTTGAAAATTGCTTTTTGCAGTAGAGCCCCAGACTGGACTCATATGCTATTATCGGACGAAGATATGCTAAATATATTAGTTTTTTAATTCAGTTGTTAGTTTTGAGTGCCTGCCTAAAACAGAATAAAATTTACGAAGTTGAGTGTTAAATTTATCGCGGAGGTAGTCAATATGTGCTTTAAATGTTAGTCGTCTATCAAAAATTACATCTAAATACTTGGCTTCTTTAGACCAGGAAATGTTAGTATTAGAGATAATTATATTAGGTGGATTTAAAATAAGTTTATTGTCTTTTGGGATTAGGATTAATTTTAACAAGATTGAACAACGTGATATGCATTTATACTGATTAATAATTTGATGCCATAAGAAGCAATATTGCAAATGAAGCAGTTTTTAATTTTCTTATTTCAAATCATAATCATACAATTTATGATTATATATAATCATAGATTGTAATACCTCAGATATATATGACTTATGAAATTCCATAGACATGATATATATTCGTGATAACCGATGTCGCCCCGTATTAAAACTTTTAAGTGTTGAGCCAACGGGACGATGCATTTTTCAATCGCTTGGTCCATCATTTTTTTTATTAATTTCTTCTTGGAATGATAATATACTAAAACTCCAATGAATGAATATAGTGAATGGTGTGATAATCCTGAAGATATTTTCATTCCCCGGCATTTTAAAACATAACAATATTCAACTATATTTTCAATAAATCTTTACTGGTAATAAATACTCCAACACTAGTGAAGAAACATGAAGAAACTTACTTGTTCTAATTTTATATTATTTAAAGTTATTTATAAAAAAAAAAAGTGGTAAGCCTTACAAATAAGCATTTGAAAATATCTTTATAACTATTTGCTTTTCAGACAAGCGAGAAGAGCTCCTTATACTAAAGGTGATATAGAAACAAGAACTAGCTGTTTCATGTTTAATTCCATATGGGATTTACCAGAGGCTAAAGTGGAAAAATTACTTCCTCTGCTGGTAATAAACATACATCTTATTCTAGAAATTATTTTTTTAAAATGTTCTCATCTGATGCATTTAAAATCATCATATGTATAGCATTAGTCTAACCTTTTCTGGGGAAGAATCATGCTTGTATACATCCATATTAAAAGTAATATTCCAACTTTCATACCCTAATACATTCTGCTAGGCATTCCTTAATTGCTGCTTCAGATCTATAACATTTTGGGGTATTTGATACTGCATACCTATCAAGTCCCATATATATTCAATTGGTGAAATACGTGGTAAACTTTCTGCCATAAAAGTCTAATCTTTTCTGGAGATTGGTTTGGTTTGTCACTGCAGTCATTTTTGGTCCACTTTAGACTAATTATACCGGTTACCTACTGTTTTACGTGGATTCCAAACCACTAACAAACAATACTTTAAAAATACTTTAAATAAATAAAAAAATACTTTAAAAATACTTTAAATACTCTAAATACTTTAAAGGACGCTGTGATCGTAACTCTACGCTGTGATCTTAACTTAGCCAAGCGCCTTGAAATGGTACCACGGGTTGCATGGAAGTGGCTGCAAATAGTGTAGGGATTTCAATGATGCCTGTTGGAGTAGTTTGAGCTTGTTGCACATTCATTTGATCACACATTCATTTCGTGAACAATGGCCTTCCAGAGCTTTATTTCTGTGGATGAGTTTCTAGCAGCAACCATTGACTTGCACAGCAGTGTCTATACGATGCAAATGTCGACCTATGTTTAGTATGCAACAACGTTAAAAGTAGTCCAACCAACTATAAGGCTTTTTGATATCCTTATAACAGCATTGTTGATTGTGTCTCGGGGAACTAAAAGATAAAGCGTTAACAATTGTTATATATCTTATGCAAAACTATTTGAGCTGTAGAAACTCATGTTATGACCGAAATGGACACTTATTAGCCATGAAAATGAAATCATTTGCATAATTGGTATAAAAATTCGTATAAGAAATTTTAAGATAATTGGATTATTTTTTTAAAGATGCTTCAGATTTTTTTTTACACTCTGAACATGCACGTCCTGAAAAAAAAGTGTAATTTTCGTCAATTAAATATAGAAACTTTCAATAAACTAATAACCTTTATGTTAGTTTGTTTAGATTTTTTTAAGAATTATATGTGAATAAGAGAGTTTTTTTTTACACAAATTAAAACTTCAGATTATTTAATTGTAAGAATGAATTAATAATTAATGATGAGTTAATTGAAAGTAAAAGTAACAAAAAAAATGTTAAAGCTCTGATCTGTAAAAAATAATCAACTATTTAAATGTGATGTATCGTCAACTTAATCAATTGTGATTTTCTAAGAAGTGAGACAAAAAAAAACCACTAAAAGCATAAGTTCAAACGAAACAGAAAACTAGAAAATTCTTATCAATACAGAAGAGAAAAGTTATAAGTATTTTGAAATTTACAACACATAAAATTCAATCTCCTCTAAAATAAAAAATTACATTTTTTTTTTTAATCAATTACTCAACTAATCTGTGGAGTTAATTTGTATCTATTGTACTCTTTCTCCCCACGGTTGAAAAACTACAATGATAGAAATGAATCAAACAGTAAAGATATGATTCAAAATCCGAAATAAACAGAATTATTATTAGAATCGTATTTTTTTTTTAATTATAATAAATAAATAATCGTTTAACAAACTTACATAATTTATATTCACATGTTTCATATTTGCTAATCAAAAATAACGTTGATTTTTTTATTAATCACAAAAATAACATGACTCAATCAAACTTTCAGTCATCAACTTGATACTGTTGACCAACAAAACAGATTACTTTCCTTTCATCAATGATCAATTCATAGCGATGTACATCGATTTCCATTCGCCAATAGCCCTGTCGAATCCCTTTGTAAACGGATTCGTCATGTACCCTGGCATGAGGTACAAGTATTACATAAAAGAAGTGAGTTCATTTTGTCTTGTATTGAATTCTCCATGATTTTTAATGCATGCAGCAACTTCCAAATAATACTTACAAACGTTATAAATAAATAAAATAAAAAGCAACAATCAAATAAAACAAAATACCATCAGCAAATTCAATGTGTGCACTCGGTCTTACGCAACACATCAAGTTTTCTTACAATTTTTTTTTTTTTTTTTAATGCTTTGGATGCCTTTGAATTTTTTTTTATGGAATACGTGAAAAATGTTGCTTATAAATCCTTAATTTGTGACATTAACGAACATTAAAGTCGAGTTATATCAACCATTGAGATGATTCATCTTTTGATTTACAAAACTTAGCAATTTCTTAACTACTCACTATGTTGAACACAACTTATGGGGCTCGATAGTAATTGTGATTTGTCTTTTTAAATCCATTGTTATCACAAACTAGGGAATGATCTTTTACGAATCCTAAAAATCCGTTTATTAAAATTTGTTTATGGAATACTTGAAAGGAAATAATCATCAAAATACGATAAACACATTGAACAACATACATAGTTACCATCAAACAAAAATACAAGAAAAACCCTCAAAATAATTTGATAATTTCTTTATTAAATAAAACACAACACGTGCATCTTCTCTTGTTTTTAAATGAATTTTTAAAAGTGTAAATACTTTTGTGTATTACAAATGTGCATGTCCTACTATGTGTCACATAGATTTTTCAGTCATCACATTGATTCTTTATACAAATTTTTTTCTGTACGAAGAAAAAGATAGAAAAGGTTGGTTTTTAAGAATAAATAATCAGGAGCCTTAATAAAAAATAAACTTCTTTGTGGTTTAATTCTTATTAACAAGTTTGTAATTTCCATAATTTATCATCGACAAGCTGTATTTCAATATCTATATTCACAATAAGAAAAAAATAACAATTCAAAAGAAGAAAGTTCTTTTTCTCAAATCAGAGTTATTACTTTAAACAAAACATTTTTCCAGTAATTTTTTACAATCTTTCTATTACATAGTACATATTAATTTTTATACATAATTAATTTTATAAATATTTCTACTGTACTGGGAAATCCAAAACTTACTTTCCACTAGAAATCATTTAGTAGAAACTCGATTAATTTCACTATGTTTGCATAACACTGGTAAACCTCATCTTCTTTTACCGTATTCATATTTATGTATGAGATAATATTTGTTCAGAAAGCGGGAAATATGAAACGAGAAACGTGTAATTTCTTATGTCTGGCATTTTTGATGACATCATTTTTATAGTTCTTACGTTCATTGCGTAATTCCGTTTTATTTGAGACGATTCACTTTGACCATCTGTCTTTTAATTTCTTTTTTCTTTTCCATTTCAAAAAGAACAAACTATCGAACAACTCTGAATACAGAAAATGATGGGTCAACGTATAGTTTCGCTTATTAAGTGTTACTATCCTATAACAAGTTATAAATACTGTTGTAGACACATGCAACAAAAACATAATAAATAGAAAAAAATTGTGCCTAACGAGTCATATAAAAACAAATTAAAACCAATATTACCATATTTACTCATTATTTGATTTATAATAGGTGATTTCGGTTTGAACATTTAGGATATCTTAAACCAAATAACAGGTTTTTAACGGTTATATAATATTTTTTAACTTTTCCTGTAATTTAATTTGAATAAATACAATTTCTTAGTTTTTTTAAGATCTATAAAATATTCGTAGGGATTCATATGTGAAAATGTGGGTGAACCTTATATTCGGTTATTAATAACAATATTAAAATAACAATTATATTAGGACTATTGAATTAAAATGGTGAATGCAGGAAAAATTAATGATAGACCGAGATTTTAGTGTTCCAGAATACATTAAAACAAAATGGAAATTTTCATATATTCCTAAATCTAAATAGACTGATTTATATACCAAGGCAAATTAAATATTTAATTCAAAAGAAATGTTTTTATAAATTCATCTTTGATTGATATGCATTTATTTTAAACATGCTTGCCAATGGTATTTTGTTACATACCTGCTAAATTCTTACATGTGGTTATTTTTATGTTTTTGTGTAATGTTGTATCAACATTTATTTCCTAAAATATTATCAAGAAACATGAAAACTTGTTATAATAATTTTGTAACTTAATGAAAAAAATTTTTAGATAAGATAAAATTAATCGAACGATGGGTTTTTACTTTTTACTGAATTAACGGAAATCTCCATTTTAGAGAATCCTGAAACTTTTACCTGCTCCTTACAGCACCAACTGCACAGATTACTTAACAGAATGGAAGAAAAATGGAAATAAAGGACCTGTTTCACAAGGGGTTTGTTCAACTACATTTCTTTCTTAAGACAAATATGCTTTACAATGTAAAAGTAGTTTCTTATCGTTAGTGCAGGCAAACAAAACTAAATTCAACATTAGCATATTATTCTTTTTTTCAATGTATATTCTGTGAAAAAGTTCTTGTAATTTATTATTTTAAACATCCGTATAGAAGGTATCATTTTTTTTTTTTTGTTGCTGAGCTACCGCATAGAATATGAGCTCGATCTATCACTCTGCGATTTTTATTATGGAAAAATTACATTCAAGAGCAAAACATTATGACCACCCCTACATTTTGCAATGAACTCGCCTGGATGACGGGGAAGGCGCGTGATCAGGTGGAAGTGGTATTTAACTGGTATTAAGTGTGGTGGTATTAATCCATACCAAGGCGGGTTGAAGCTGTGTTGCGCGCCAAAGGTGGGCCAACTCGTTATTGACAGGTGGTCATAATGTTTTGGCTCTTGAGTGTAGTTGAACCAAAAAGTGCCTTAAATTTTGAGTTTCAAACGACATTTCGTGTAACATTAAAAATGTTACAAAAATTTTACGGTTAATCGTATATGTCAAGAACGCAAGCTTACGTATAGGGATTGCAATATCGGACCAAAAGTTCAATACCAGTATTCGGTATTTTTTAGATCTTAATATCGGAATACCGGTTTTAATACCTGTATTATAAATTTTAGAAAAGAAAGAAAACACAGATGTTTCTTTTGTTTTATATGCCAGTTTTATTAGAGAATGTAAATATCGCAAAAAAAATTATAATTTATAAACTATGACATTATATAAAGAATCACAAAAAAGTAAAGGAACATCTTATTTATTTAAATTACAAAAGAGTGTAAATATCACTATTCAGTCTGTGGTACTATTCCAAACTTTTGAAATGTGATCATAAAAAACATAATGCATCAATTGTACTATCATTAAGCCTGGAACGTAATTTTGTGCAAAAATTGCCGGCTGTCGAAAACGCTCTTTCACATCTACGCTATTTGGTTATTCGCGATAAACCAACTAGCAATGCGCGATAAAATTTTTCTAAGTATTTACTTCTAAATCCCTCATCTTCAAATAAATCTATTTCTCGTCGGATTGTTTTGGATATAGCTGATTTCTGTATTATATTTTGGTTTGTTGAAAATTTTTAGTTACCGTCAATTCTAATTTATTTATGAGTATATATATATAATAAATCTAAAAAAATATTTTGAATATATGATATGCAAATACAATGTGAATAACAAACTCACCAATTTAAAAAATATCGAAACACACTTTCTTCACAACTACAACCTTGTTTTCACAGATAAGAATTTTTAGTTTTCAGATAAGAATTCTGAATAAGAATTCACAGATAAGAATTATTTCACAGTTAAGAATTCTAAATTTCCAGTAAATACCGCAAAAAACGGTATTTTTAAACTTGTGAATACCGGTATTACAAAATTGTACAAATCACTCAAAATACCGGTATTCGGTATCCCGGTATACCAGTATTGCAATCCCTACTTACGTATAAAGCTTTCAAAGAATGCCGAGAAGTGGTTGATTTGCCTCTCTCTGGACGACTTTCAACTGCGACAACTGAGGAAAGCATCAGCAAAATGAAGAAGATGATGGTCGAAAATTCTCATTTGAGTCTTAAAGAAATAGCTCAAAAGGTGAATGTATCTTTTAAATCTGTTCATATCATTATGGCTGATATTTTGGGAATAAAGGACGTTACATAATAAAGTACCAGTAGTGAGTGCATCGACTCACCATAGTTCCGAAAGAGCGCAATTTTATCCAAAAACAGCAACGAAAGCAAATCGCTGAAGACATGATTTCCCGAGCTTCTACGGACACCTCCTTTGTGAAACGCATAACAACTGGTGATTAGTATTCACCTGATATTCATCATGTGACTTTTTCCTTCTGCCAAAGTAAAGTTATGACTTTGAGGAAGACGTTTTGACTCAATTGAGGACATAAAAGAAAATTCACTGGAAGAACTAAAGGCCATATCTGAATCAGCCTACTGAAAATGTATGGAAGATTGGTCATAGTGGTATTGCATTAGATGGGTCCTTCTTCGAAGGGAACAAAATAAATTTTGATGAATAAATTAATTTTTTTGTGAGTTTTATTTAACAATTCCAATTTAGAAAAAGATTCTATTATTTTCGAATCTAGATAACTAGATTTTGTAATTTTCGGTTGATTTTAATTTATCCTACTTTTTGTGTCGCATAAAAGTGTAAAGATGGCGCCACATACACAAGAAATAGAAAAGCACCAGAATTACTGATTATCAAAATAAGCTTTTGCTGTGATGTAATTCAAAATCATTCAAGTTTATTTTATAAAATAAAGTGCATTATTGAAAGGAAAAAATAAACCCGAAGTTTAAAAAGTAACCAACATTATTTTTATTTATAAATTTAATTTAGTACACAGTTTGTGTTGGTTTTATGATAATTCCTGTTTACAGTTACTAATTCAATGTTCCAAAAGTTGTCAAGAATTCCCTGTTAAAACAAGATCATAAAAAAAATTGAAATCGCAGCAAAATTGGATTTAGAAATCAAAAAACATTTTTTTTCTATCCTATAAAAGAAAACATCCAACGTAGGTCATAACGAATTAGTAGATAACTGTAAAAAAATTTTCTAATCAAGATTTTAATAATTTTTAAGATGAAAGAATGTTAGAAAAAAAAAAGTATGAATAAAGAATAGAAAAAAAAAATCGTTAAAAACATTCATTATAAAGATATCAATTGCAATTTTTGTCTCAACAGTGAAGGTGTTTAGCAATTAGGAAGAACAAGATCATTATAAAATAACTACGCCGGTGTACGATTCCCTAGTGACCACCAAAAATATTATCATGACTAAATATCAGGCAAGCGTAAAATTCGCGAATTATTTATTAATTTGTTCTTGAAAAAAATTATACTTGAAAAAAATTCTCAAATAATTAGTAGAAGTCATTCTTTTAATTTTTTCTACCCCAAGAAGATTAAGTAATAAATCAAAATTCAAAACATCTACATCAGTCTCTCGTGGAATAAAAAAGCATTTGAAATGTAAATGTAAATGCAAGGTCACGAATTGCAAAATTTTTAGTAGAATTACAAGAATGTTATAGAATATATGTGAGTGAAAATAATTCAAAGAATAATTTGGTATCATAGCCGAGCGGTACAAATTTGGTGCGAGTGGCAAGAAAGAAATTGTTCAGTGATGTAAGGAATCGAAGATTTAGAACCTAATTTGTCAGAAATTTAAAAAAGTTTCCCAAAGTGTTCAATTGCTTATGAAAGCAAAATCAACATATTTGGAATTAGAGACTGAGTAATCATTTAAAGAAAATCAAAAGAATAATTTCAAAAGAGCTTTACTCAATTCGATTAACATGGCGATAGAGGTTTGATTTGTCGCTCTACGGTCATCTTTTGCACACTTTGGGGTAATTAGATCGTGACCTACAGTTTAACGTGGATTTCGAAACCACTAACAAACAACCATGCCATAGATTAGAACCTGAAGCACCAAAAGTCAGAGCGCTATCCAATTGACCATTAGGCCACTGATGATAGAGTTATTTTAGTGTGGGGATGTATCAAGTAGGTAAGCTCAAATTTATTGATGACACCATGGATTTGTTTTAATTATTTGGATATCTTTAAAAAAAATTTGAAAATTATCAACCGAAAATCTCGATTTACAGAAGGGCTATAAGTTCTGTTATAATGTTTATCCTAAGCATACTATCTTGACTATTCGATGACGTTTGTTTACAATTGCAAATAAGTTATTAAAATGCTTCCACGTTCAAAAAAAATTTGACTACAATAGAACCATAATTTGAAAAAGTATTCGAAAATGTAAAATTTCTTCTAAACAGAATAAAAAAAAACTGCATCAAAATGGCCACGAATTTATCAACAAATTAATTCCAATCTACATAAAAATGATTAAAACGTGTTGTTAAAACTTGTAGATGCCCAATCAAATATTAAAAATTGTTTAATAAACAATTCTAAAAACTATAGTTGAATTTAATTGAGCTTGCCTGAAAATTTTTGTGAGTAACATTCCTTTTTTTTATCTCATAGTATTGTGTTTAAAATCAATTCACACAATATAATTAAGTGATAATGTAAATTAAATTAAAAACATCTTCTGACTCGACTCAATTGTTTCATTGCGTTTAATATCCATCGAGATTATTTATGTAACTACCCTAAAAAGCTTATTGACAATGTTTCATTTCATAAATAAAAACATATTTCAAAAACAATAGCATTGTACTTTTCCACCATTTGATTCGTTTATTATTTTCAGGATTGCATCGAATATTGCAAGCTGGAATTAATACGTAAAGAAAGAAAATGCGTCGACTTCTTTTAATTTCTATCCCCACAATGAACCACTGTGCGAAACTGGATGCAATGACGTCACGTGTTCCGGCGGATGTAAGATTCATACAATTAAAAAGAATCATTTTATTATTCACTCAATAAAACCAACGATTTCTCAGATGCCTTAAGACAGACGTATTTTTTTGCACAGGAATTTATTTAAATACCATTTCCCTTATTCCCCCGCAACGCTCTACGATCCCCTGAGTTTTTTTTTTCACTACAAACATCGAGCTGAAAGCCTGCCGCTCCATCAGGCCCCCGTAGATATAATAAAAAAATCCATCCTATTTTTGTTAAGTATTTTTATTTTTTATTTTTCACATGGATGAACATGGATCACATCTATGATCCTTAGCTTATTGTTAAATGGAATCTGTGAAACTAAAAAGATTAAGAATTATCAATTTAGGTGTCTCTCTGAGCTTTATCTTTTTTTTTTTCCTTTTTAAACCACCGTTTTCAAATTGTGTGCACTATGATCATCTCTTCAATTGGTATATGATATACAATGATCAATCAGCAATGTGTATTTAAATGATACTGGTTATGATGTCATCAACCAGATAAAAAATATTTTTTGAATTAGTCTCTTATACCCCTTCAATATATAAATTTATCCTGAATAAATAAATGAATAGTTAAAAAATAAAACGCTTAGAGTTAATCAATCTAAAAAGTAAAAAATAATTGTTAACATAAGAATAAAAGGACTGAGTGGAGAAAATGAATGTCACTGTTCTAAAAGGTGAGGTGCTCGATATCAATTGTTATAATTTTTCACTAGTTTCATTCCGAAATGCAGAGTTAGTTTCAAAATGTCATACAAAGCACTCGCTTTTTAGAACAGTGACATTCATTTTCTTTTCTCCTCAATCATTTTATTCTTATGTTAACAATTATTTTTTACTTTTTAGTTTGATTAACTCTAAAAGCGTGTTTTTTAGTTTTTTTTAAACTATTTATTTATTTTTTACTTTTTAGTTTGATTAACTCTAAAAACATGTGTTTTTTAGCGTTTTTAAACTATAATATTTAAATGATTATTGATATTTAAACTATAATATCTACATGGGTTAAATTGCTCTTCATAAGTTAAAATAAAAGTCACTAATCCTGGAGATTCTAATCATGATGAGATAATAAACTTATCAAAATATTTTAGTGTCGTCGGTCCTTGATAAGTCTGCAACGTTTAAATTAAATCTGATCGCTAAAGTAGGCAAAATCGAGCCCAAAGAGTCAGTTACAAACAAACATTCAGGTGAAACTAATATAATAGAGTATTAAAAAGAATCAACTGTTTTCTTTCTGAAAGATGCCTTTAAATGTTTCTTTGCAGCTTAAATAGTGTATATGAGGAGAAAGAATAGTGAAGGAGAATAGTGTATAAAAGGATTAGATCTCAGAGGAAAAAAAGTCAGTTACATACATACAAACATGCATACATACAAACATGCATACATACATACAAACATACAGGTGGAACCAATAAAAGCGTATTAAAAACAGTTTTAAACACCGGTTTCCGTTAGTGGGAAAAAATGGCAAATGACTCACCTGACTTTTCTTCACTTATACCTTACTTCAAGTAACCAACTGAATTTTAAAAAGCCTTTGTACATTTCGTAGAGCACATAATCCTTATTATTTGCATAATACTAAGGCAAATCATAATTTGTGTTATACTTTCTCTCAAATAGTGTGTTCACTATATACGAGTATAGTGAAACACACTATTTGAGAACACGCTATACTATACACTGAAGTGACAAAAGTCATGGGATACCTCTTAATATCGTGTCGGCCTTCCTTTCGCCCGGCGAAGTGCAGCAACTCGACGTGGCATGGACTCAACAAGTCGTTGGAAGTCTTCTGCAGGAATATTGAGCCATGCTGTCTCGATAGACGTCCATAATTGTGAAAGCGTTGATGGTGCAGGATTTTTGGCACGAACAGACCTCTCTCGATGATGTCCCATAAATGCTCGATGGGATTCATGTCGGGCGATCTAGGTGGCCAGATCATTCGTTGGAATTGTCCAGAATGTTCTTCAAACCAATCGCGTACAGTTGTGGCCCGGTGACATGGCGCATTGTCATCCATAAAAATCCCATCGTTGTTTGGGTACATGAAGTCCATGAATGGCTGCAAGTGATCTCCAAGTAGCTGAACATAAAGCATTTCCAGTCAATGTTCGGTCCAGTCGCACCAGAGGACCAAGTCCATGCTATGAAAAACAGCCCACACCATTACGGAGCCACCACCAGCTTGAACAGTGCCATGCTGACAGTTTGGGTCCATGGCTTCGTGGGGATCTGCGCCACACACTCGAACCCTACCATCAGCTCTTACCAACTGAAATCGTGACTCGTATTCCATTCATCTAGGGACCAACCGATATGCTCACGTGCCCACGAGTCGCTGCAAGCGATGTTGTTCTGTCAGTAAAGGTACTCGAGTCGGCCTTCTGCTGGAATAGCCCAAGAAAGCCAAATTTCTTCGCACAGTTCTAACAGACAAGTCCCCTTGTACGTCCCACATTGATTTCTGCGGTTATTTGACGCAGTGTTGCTTGTCTGTTAGAATTTACGACTCTTCTGCAGACGTCGCCGGTCTCGGTCGTTAAGTGCAGACGGTCGACCACTGCGCTGTCCATGGTGGGATGTTATGCCTGAAATTTCATACTCTCGGCACACTCCTTGACACAGTGGGATCTTCGGGAATGTTGAATTCCTAACGATTTCCGAAATGGCATGACCCATGCGTCTAGCTCCAACTAACATTCCGCGTTCAAAGTCTGTTAATTCCGTCGTGCGGTCATCTTCACGTCAAAACCTCTTCACATGAATAACTTGAACAGAAATGAAAGCTCTGCGAAAGCACTGCGCATTTATACCTGTTCTACGCGATGCTACTGCCATCTGAAAAATTTGCATATTGCTATCCCATGACTTTTTTGTCACTTCAGTGTATAAATATATATATATTATATTTCGAATTTATAACTTTCATTTTTCCTTTATAAAGCAATTCTTTTTAAATTACCTTTTTTTTTTTTTTTTTTTTTTTTTTTTTGCTTTGCATAAATTTCTATGAAATTATTTAAAATATGATAATTATTTATTTATTGAATTTCATGCTTTTATTAGCAAATATGACTCAACATTACAGAAAGAAAAATATCTTTTTTATTTTGGTAAATATATAAAAAATAGATAAACATGCGTGTTTAAAGGTGTACAGTTTAAAAATCTCGCCTTAAATGATATAAATTATTTAAATAAACCAATTATTATTATTCAAGTATTCTAATTTTGTTTCACCTTTTATTTCTTATTATTTATTTTTAAGAATACAATATTGTCAGTTTGAATAAAAATTGGTAATGTAAATTTTCTACCTTATTTCTATTGATTTTTGCAGTAATTTAACTAATGGTACCAGTCACTTTTCTAAGGTTAGTGCCATGCAGTGGTGAGAAAATCTAATGGCAATCAAAATTGAGGTTGTTTTTTTTTAAATTTAAACAATAATTAATAAAGGAATTTAATACTTTTTTGTTAAAGAACTTTTGAAAGATATAATAAATTCAAGGAAAAATTGAACTTCTAAATATTATATATTTAAAGTTATGCCAGAACATTCACATATTCATACATCTAGTTTAATATTTATTGATATAATTTTTAATTAATTTTTCTTATAGATATGACATTGATCATATGAGTGAAAGCCTAGCGAAATTTGAGAAAATATGTGCTGACAACTGCAGACCTGGTTGCGAGTAAGAGACTCGTTTTTAATTTACCGTTTATTGCATTTCCTTATTTCCTTTCAAATATGAATTAATGTTTTTTAGATAATCTAATTTATATTTGTAATTACTAACTGCTAGTTATTTGTGAAATTTTTTTAAACATTTTAATTTTTAAGATGATACGATGAAAGGAAAATTGATAATGTAGCAATTTTCCTTCCACACACATGTGCTAGTTATGGGAATAATGTCCAGAATGAGAACTCGCATCTTTTTTCCGAGTACAACTTTGTATACAATATCATCTAAATTTAACAAGAAATAAATTAATATTTATTGTGAACAATGGAGGAAATGATATGCTCCTTTTTGAAGAAAACATACAAATTTCGTTAGAGATGCTCATGGTCATTTCATTGTCATATTATGTCTGACAATGAAATCACCTTACCACAGATGTGTGAAAACAGGGCTACGTAAATTACTGAGTGCATACATATGGGCAAATTATGCAAATGATTAAAATTTCTGATTACGAACAAATTTATTTGAATTCCATTGAATTTGAACGTGATTTGATGCGAAGGGAAAGCATGATATAAGCAAAAACTGTGATTAAAAAAATAGAAAATAAATCGATTAAGTATTGTGCTGAACCCATTGATAAAACTGTTAAAATTATACCCAATTCAATAAAAGGATTTTCAAAAACCCATTAAAAGAAACGGGGTCAAAGCTATCATTAATTGACATGAAAATTCGCAGACAGCTACAGCAAATGCAATTGTTTGAATTGATAACTGTGTTGAGAAACCAGAAAGCTCTCATCCTAAACAACTCAACAGCAACCATGCTAATTACGACTTGCTGAGGAATATATCAAGATCTTACTCGAGTACGACGAAATACATCAATAAATATTTAAATTCCTATGCTACGGAATGTATAAATATTTTTAAGATAATACAGAAAATAGACAGGCCACTGAAAGTTGCTCTGAAGTGTCTCCTAGTGAACACTAAAACTTAAAATATTGATTATCATCTTTAAACCTGAACTTTAAAGAGGCACAATTAAAGCGCATTAAACCCTAATCCCACTACCCATATTCCAGGTGAAGCTACATCGTACTGATGATATCTTGAAATTAAATAAAATGATGTACTTATCAATTCAATTTGGGAATTATATCCAAAGGAACTTAACGACAGAATACTTTGCAAGCAGTTATTTTCTTTACATAAGTTCCCACTACAAACGACGTCGCAGTTGAGCTATGAGTATGTTCAAGAGCTATGAAAACACCCTGTCTGGGGAATGCCAAATTAGAGATAAAATGACCAATCAGCATGCAATAATTGAAGCAATTGGTCATGGTACCCGGCCTTTTCAAAACAACAACCCAGAAAAGAATAAACGATGGAACCTTTATTTTAACCGAGGGAGCGCTAGTCTGTCGGTCATAGGGTCCCAAATATATATATACTGATAGATAGATAGATATTTAGATAAAGGCTATTTCCAACTTGTTAAGTAATTCTTATTCCATTTATTAATTTCATTTTAGTCAAAAGGTTTACGAAGTGACAAAAGAAGAAATTCAAGTACCAGAAGAAGTAAGCTCCTCAATTTTTTTAAAAATTTGAAATGATTCAAACATTGAATGAAAATATTTTTTTTTAAATTAAAATTCTTCATCAGTTTATTATTATTTAATTTCCTTCCAGGTTTTTGCTCAAATTCCTAACAGACCTACATGGTAAGTTTTAATGCATTAACTTTTAAATAACTGAAGCGCGATTGTAAAGTTTGATTTGTAATTTTAAATTCCTTTTAAAAACGCGCGCACGTTTGCATGCATGTGCGTGTGTGTTGCAGTCATGGTATGAGACTAAATGCAATTTAAAGAATAAATATAATATTTAAAAAGCTATTATAATTCGATTTTTTTTTTTTTTTTTCATTTTGACAAATTATTTACCTGTCCGTGATTTATGTATCAGAATAATGCATAAAAACATCCATTTTGTTTTCTTCCTTTAATTTTTTTTCTCGACTTAAGTAATAATAGTTTTCTATTACAGCTAATTCAATACAACATCCAGCTAATTACAGCTAACTTCTATTACAACTGCACTGAATTCCGACCAGATATATATAAAAGCCATATCCTGTTAATTGTCTGCATAGAAACGTTCCTATTGTTACAAGATTAAGTAATAGCTATTCAAATAACGCAACGAGCACTGTTTATCTCTAAAAACTAAACAGTTCTAAGATCAAGATACTTGGCATTTTTTAAACAAATTCAGATTTTAAAATGTGTCTCGTGCGGGAAAAAAAAAGATTCAAAATCGCGCTGCAAGCGTCGGGAAAGAAGGAGGAATTTATGAAAATACACGGTGATTATAATTAAGTCCCACTTTCAAAATGCTGTATGAAAAGAACGACTGGTCACAATGAGTTCAAATTTGAACTGAAGATTCTTGAAGATGGGGGGGGAATAAACAGTACGGCATCAAAAAAAAATTCCAAAGTGTATTAATCGATGGCGCTGAAAGCAGCGTAATGAAAGTGAATTGGGATACCAGTGATATTTTGAATAGAAATTACAATGTACTTGGCATGAGTTGCCATTAAACAAACTGTAGTGTTCAATGTGTTTGATTGTTTCTGTTTTTTGACAGAAAAAATGACTTCAAAGTCATTTAACAGTTGTGACACTGTTAGTGGAAAGCCCATCCACCACGGCAAGGTCATACCAAACTGGATGGGAAACCACGAAAAATATAACTCGACTTTAAAAGTTGAAGAACCATTACTGAAATCAAATGTGGGATACCAGTGTTAGTGAACATACTCCGAACACCGATTGTGTGGAAAGGTAAACGTCCGGTTTAATATTCAATTGCCCCCTTAATTTCGTATGATAATAAAAAAAAAAAAATCTCATTTTCGACTGACACAATTATATTAATGAATAGCACATACAAATAAAATCTGCAATTAATAATATGTAATACTGTAATTTATTATTTTACATACAATAATATAAATAACATCTTTTTTTCATAGGAAGGAATATATTTATATCCGTCTTTCTTTTGATAAGTTCGATATTACAACTTACAGCTATACTCCGAAATTCGAAGTAAGTAATGTAACTTCAAATTAAAATCTCCTATTGCAGTTAAAAGTAAAAGATATAAACATGTTGTTTTGAACAGGATTTTTTTCACACAACGGTTCAAAAATTTCAGTTTTATAGCAATTCTTTTGTTTGTGCATGTAAATAATCTCTGTACTACAAAACCATTAGGTTTTCTTAAAATTTCGTGCATCCATAATAAGAAATATTCGTATTATTATTATAAAAAATATATTTTTTTTTAATTATGAGAAGAATATTTATATAAAACAAATGTTGATTTAAAAAAAAAAATGATTAATATTTAAATATTCGACGATATACTTCAAGCGGCAATTGTTTTCTCCGTAGATAATTCGAAAAATTTATTTATTTTAAAAATAATTCACTTAAACAAGTGTGCCCCTAACTATATAACAGGTGGGCTGCAAAGTTCATAGGCTGACACATAGATGGAGCTACTAGTATTAAATCCATATGATTTTTAGTTTGCCCTAATCTTCAAAAGACACGTGTATAAATTTGACAGCTGTTGCACTATTAGTATGTGAGTTATAGCATTTTTAGTGTTCATCACGTGCAGTCCACTCGGCTGACTGTCAATTGACTCCGGTTTGAAATGATAGTGATGGAGCCATGTTTCATCCATTGTCACATATCGACGCAAAAATTCGTGTTTATTACGATTGAACAGCTCCAAACACTGCTTAGAATCATCAATTCGTTGTTGTTTTGGGTCGATTATGAGCTCGCGCGGCACCCACTTTGAACAGAGCTTTCGCATATCCAAATATTCATTCACGATATGTCCAACACGTTCCTTTGATATCTGTAGGGTCTCAGCTATCTCAATCAACTTCACTTTACTGTTATTAGAAATTATTTTGTGAACTTTTTTGATGTTTTCGTCGGTAACAGCCTCTTTGGGGCGTCCACTGCGTGCATCGTCCTCGGTGCTCATTTCGCCTCGTTTAAATTTAGCAAACCACTTCTCTACGGTTGATTTTTCCTGGTGCAAAGTCCGAATAATGTTTATCAAGCCAAGCCTTGGCTTCAATAGTATTTTTTTCGCCAAAAAGCAATGCTTCATTAACACACGAGATTCCTTTCTATCCATTTTTTCAAACTAACAAAAGTTGCTTCACTAAAAATGCTATAACTCACATACTAATAGTGCAACAGCTGTCAAATTTATACACGTGTCTTTTGAAGGTTAGGACTAACTAAAAATCATATGGATTTAATACTAGTAGCGTTATCTATGTGCCAGCCTATGAACTTTTCAGCCCCCTGTTAGCTAGTGAAATTGTTAATAGTAAAGGAGCATCACAATTTCTAGTTGTATTATAGTTTCGCAAAAACGAAAGTTTTCGTATTTTATTGTCAGAGCGAATAACATGATATATTTATTGAATTTTTAGCAAATAAATAAATGTTTGTTTTAAATTTGTTGAAATTCATCATATGCAAGTCTCCTTACAATGTTAATAAAAAAATGTTATGATTCTAAATAATTTAATTTTAATTTTTATTGTTGTAACTAATCCTCAGTGCCCGGCAGCGTGGGATCTTCACCCCTTGAGTGACATACTGATGGATGGAGAGAAGGGGGGGCAGTGTCTGTTGTGATGGAGCACCCATAGGTAGAAGTCTGACACGGCTCCGAGTCGCTAAAGAAAGAGGACACTGCCTTCCGGGAGGGCTTTTAGGAGAACTATCCCGTATTTGCGTACCGTATGGGAGAAAACCTAGAAAACTCCCATCAGGTAGTCTGACTCAAGAGGCAAGATGCTGAACATCACGAACGCCATCGAGTCTCTTCGTTTTTGAAACAGTGTCCACAACAATGCTGCTAGCAGAGCAAATTGCCACGAGTCAGCCTCATATTTTATTATTTTGCTTGGATTTTTAGATTTTCACTTTTTTCTATAGGATTAACATTATTTTTATCCTCATTTATTAGAAAGTGTCTGTTGCTTAAAAAAGAGACTCAGGTGCAATGTTATTCAAAAGTTAAAAGCACATTATTCAATTCAATTGTATAATGGCAAATACATAAAAATTCTAAAAGGTTCCTTTGCCGACTATTTTAAGCAGCTATAAAACAAGTTGTTTCACCATCAATTTGCTATTTATTGTGATATTGGTTGACGTTTAAATAATGAACATATTTTTCCTATCCTTCATTTCAGCTTATAGAAACATTCTGTTACTTAGGAGGATATGTAGGAATATGGTTGGGAATCTCCTTGGTTGCAGTCTTTGACTTTGCAGAAAGTATCCTGGTTATTATGAGGCATCCATACAAAAGAATGAAGAGTAAACTTCACTCCAAGATAAAGCCTTCTAATACAGAGGAAAGGCAATTTCAACACCACTACTATTGAAAAATGCTGTTTATTACAATTCAAAAGAAAAAAAAAAGTTATGAATAAATTTACTTTTTCTTGCACTGCTTACTTGTATTGTCTATTTTCTTTATTTAACATAGAAAGCTAGCGTAATCCATAAAAAAAAGGGAAGGGTAATCTTTCGACTAATTAAATACTAATGCAACATTTTCAAAATACAATAACATATTTCGAGCAGTGAAAAATTTGAAAAATTTTCAAAATAAAAATAGCTTTTATTGCAGATTCAACTTATGAATGTAAGAAAATATGTCATAATTATAAATGTATCCAAATTCTGTTTAGTTCCATACTTTCCATTAAAATTTTTAAAAAAAAAATATATAGATTTTGAAATAAAAATATGTTGAAAGAATAAAAATTTGAACACATAATAAAACAAAATTTATTATGTGTTATACACAATATTATTATGTGTTATACACAATATTTATCTTGTTATAAAAATTTGTTATGTGTTTATTATTTGTTATACCGCTTTTGGTAATTTTTAATTGCCACTCTAATAAAACTTGTTAATCTTTCCAGACCAATTATGCAATGATAACAGCAGCATGTTGTTAGTAAAGATCTGGCCATTCAAATCCCATACCAACAAATGGCAAGCAGCAAATTAAATTTAAGGTACAACATTTTTAAATGAAAGGTACAGTTGCACTAACAAAAAAATAGAAAATCCTGAATAACTTTTGTAATTATCCTTAGATCTTCTCAAAAGTGATATCTCTGGAAATGGAATGAAGGTAAATGTTATGGTGCAAAAATATAGTTGATTAACAAAATTGGGCAACATGATGAATTAAGCCAGTGCTTACTGCAGACTGCTTCATAATAGAACATAAAATTTTTTTTAATACAATTGATTGAGTGTAATGAAATTACTATAAAATAATTCTTATAGAAATTTTGTGAAAGGTTTTTGTTGTTATGGGGGTTCAAAATTTGAAAATGAAGAAATTTTAATAATTATTTTTCAATAGCAAAATTATTTATAAATAATAATAAGTATTTATTAATAATTATATAAATTATTTATCAATAGCAATAATTTACTCAAATATAAATGGATAGTATTTAACAATTTTTTTCAAATAAAAAAAAAAGGAAAACATTGAGTAAGGGACATAATAGAAAAATATAAAAGGAAAAAATAAACATTACCAAATGTCAAAAAATAAATTTATTTTTTACAAAATGAATATAAAAAGTTAATTACATGACATATAATGAATTTCAATGAGATGTGAAGCCCAATAAAGCAAAGTGTTAGGAGTTAGGCATCATTTCATGAATCTGCATCACTTTTGATTTGTAACAAAAAAGATGAAGAATTATCAGATTTGTCATTTTGTTGAGGAGTCCTAGGAGGACTACTATCACCTATCATCTATAAAAAAATACAAATATTATATGAAACAATTAAAATTCAAATTACACGAAATTTGTATTACAATAAAAAAAAATTAACTATTCTTCTGAATCCAATTTTAAATTTAAGTTTAAAAGATACAATATAAAAAAAAAACATAATATTAACTTCATACGAGTTTTATATCAAATGCTTATTAAATAAAAAAAAATTCAATGTTTTATATAATATACTTCAATTAATATATGAAGCCAAATAATATTATTTTGTTAATTTGTCATACAAAAATAAAATACTTTTACATTTAACAAATTTCCACAAAAATAAAAATTTGCAAATAAATAATAAATTAAAAATTAGAATCAAGAATAATTTATATGTAATATGAAATCTTCAAAATATTTTATACTTATAGAAGCTCAATTTCAAATAAAAATGGATTTTTCATTTGAAATGAAGTAATAAACAGAATAATAACTGAAAGAAGTACTTAACAATAATTATTTACTGCATTTTGAAGACATACTCTCTCTATACATACATATACTCTATACATATGAACTCTTTTAAGGCAGAAAAATTAATTCTATGAAAAATAATTGATGATCAATACAATTACATCATTCTCTTATTGTATTAACTAAACATATTCCTATAAATATATAAATTTGTTTATGAAACACGACTTGTAGATTCCAACACCTCTATCTTTTAAATAAGAAGCTAGTAAATCTAGAAGAAAAAAATTTAGAAGATATTTAGGCCATAAATAATTCATAATATACTTTTAAAAGTAGGATGTTTAAAAACAGTGGAAAAGTAAAATGTGATAAAAAAAATCTAAATTTTAGAGACCTACAGTTTTCAAATTAATATTCACCATAGTACAGGATTTTATATGACACACAACACACAAAAATTCTGCTCAAAATCTCAATAATGAAGGCAGTACTGCTGTTTTGAAAGGCACGGAAAAAAAAAAAAAGATAATAAAAATGAAATTTGTTTCAGTATGATTTTACAACTGCATATGCTCAATATGTACATCACACATTTTTAATATTGAATACAACACAGTATTTTACCTAATACAACATATCAATGGAAATGTCTGCTGCTACTTCCTATGACATTTTTCAATTCTGGATTAAGAATTTACTCTCTATAGAACCGTTTTGAGCTAAATCCACAATTAGAATTTGTAAGGTGTATTATCTGGTAATTTCAGAGGCCATTCATGCCTGCTATGCAGCTCAAAAAGGCAATCAATCGCTGCTAATACTGACTGCAGTAACTCCATCACCTGACATTCCATGTACAGCAGCACTCCATCAAGAGTGAAATGGTGATGCCTAGCTCATTATGTTTTTATAGATTAGAAAGAAAATGGTATGTAATAAATCATAAACTCTTCACTTGTTAGAGTAGAAGTTTTTGACCTTAAGCTAAGCACAAGGTCTCAAAGTCTGCTTCTCAAACGGATTGATCCTGATTGATATGGTAAATTTACAACACAGTGACCTTTTCTAACTGCAACCATACTTCAGCATAATATTGAGGTTTGCTAGTAATGCAGAAATTTTGAGAATTAACTTCTCCCTGTAACAAGAAATGTGTATTTCATAAAATGCTAAATAACATAACGTCATCTTTCTTTATTTTTTTAAATGCCCATTATGAAAATGCCTCATGCCTGTGTTCATCTTCTGGTAGCAGTTGCTAAACATGTTGGGTTTATATAGATACTTTTATAATATCATTTGAGAGCTACCTAAACAGTAGTTATAGGTATGCTCAATTCACACATCATTTAACGTACAAAAAATTTTCATGTGACATGATTAGACACTATGTGTATTTCTCAATTACAATAACATCATACCTCATAATTATTTTTTGAGTATTAAAAATGTGTGTGCAATATTCATTAAAGTTTTTGCTTAATGTGAGCAATATATATATATATGCTTCTTCCATGGAATTATATATGGAATAGCACTCTTTTAAAGCAGAATTTTTTTTTTCTTTTCCTGACACAAAATCCCCTGATTATTTTTAGCCTTTACATATGCTCAGTGATAGAAAGTTCATATGCCTCACTAAATTTCTCTTCAATAATTAGGTTTTCTATAAGTGAAAAAAAATTTTCACATTCTTTGTCTTTTTATATTTTCTCACTTTTTTTTTCTTTCATTATCTTGTTCATATTTCTAACATCATCTCTGTCTAGATTACATCACCTCAGAATAGCAAATATGAGAAGTAAACAATGTAATTTTTTTACATTACAGTCATGAAACTATTTTCCTATTTGCATCACTTATAATTAAAGCTATGAGAATGCTTTTTTTCTGTTGCTGATTCCTAGTGTAGATATTTAAATATTAGATGTAGAACTATGTATTTTCTTAATAGTAATTTTCTCATGGACAGAAGTAAGTACAATCTTAAACTGTTGAAATTTACTTACAATCACAGAACTTATTTGTTGTGGATGCAAATAAGATTTGGTAAATTATTTAAATTTTATGCTGATAGAAAAATTTAAAAAATACTATCAATTAAATAGGAACAGTTAAAATCATGATATCCTAACTCTACACACCATAGCATTCAAGATAGTGGTAAATAGTATTAACAATTATTTTAAATGGTATTAACAATTTTTTATTATTTCATAAGTACCAAGTATCGAAACATAACAAGTGCCTAGTCGGGAAAAAAACACATATTAACACAACAGGAGTAGTATTTTTAAAACAACAGCACTCTCTCTGCCTAATGTGCAGCTTACCTTAACAGTTATGCATGTGCATAACAACTAATCACTGTTGAAACTGTGAAGCACTCAATTGGAATTTTGTCATAAATAAAGGAATAGCTCCAGGCAAAAAGTTAAGGATTATGTTAAGTACAAGTTTATAGGGAAAGAGTTAAAGAAAAAAAGACTCATTGTATGAAATATTATTGGTAAAAATAAAGAGTGATGCAATATCACAGTGGCTGCATATGAGCTACCATTGAATATGTTAGCTTAACATAAAAAAAAGTACTTACTCCGAAAATAAAGTTGCAGCAACATTCATATAATCATCACCATAACCATCTAAACGGTCCATAAGAAACCTAATTTTAAACATATTTATTAAAAAGTGTATGAAAGTAATTACAAAACTTGAATATTGATTTTTAGAAATAAGTGTTCTACTTTACTTTCTTTCTTTTTTTCTCCTACGCAAAAGCTTCTTTACATAATAAATTCTATTCACTAGTCTTTCATTACTCTGTTATAAAATACATATAAATTAAAAATCAACTCAAAATATAAACTTTTTGTAAATGCAAAAGAGAAATTATATAAGTCTAAATTGATTTAATAAATGTATTCTTTTTTACAAAAAATTATCCAAATTTTTGTGAATGGAATTAATAACTAAAAATAATAATTACTTTTAGCTAAAAACTTTAATACAAAACTAACAAAAGAGGTCACACGAACTGTCTGTTACCAATTTGTTTGAAATTTATAATACATGGAGGTCATGACTAGTATGTTAACTAACCTAAATAGTAATTCCAATCAATAGTTCTGAAGAAAATTAAGTTTGAAAATTTTAAAAAACTCTTATTTCATTAAAGGCTATGCTGACATGTGATCGAATTGCATAGTAGTTAAAAGATTGTGCTAGCAATCAGAAGTGTATTGATGCTATACTCTTTTTTCTTTTCTCCCTATTTTAAATTCTTATGGTAATACAGCAAAATAATAAGATTTTTTTTTTATTAAAAACATATATAATTATCTATTATGTGAAAGAGCATACTTTCCTTTTAAAATAATATCAAATGTTATTTTTTCCAAAAAAAGTGCATTTTATCAGAAAGATGAGTATACAATGCAGTAATTGAATATAACAGACAGGGGAATTAAATGTCATTTTAAATTGTATGAAAAAGAAAAATATGTTATAATCAATAAATCAATAATTGAATTTATGATAAATGTTAGTTTATATTTAATTATATGACTGTGAAGTATTATAAGCAGAAGAACCAGGTAAATACTAATTGCAAAAAATAATGGAATAAATATGATTTATGACAACTGGAACACTTTATGAATAAGAGTTTTCTAACTGATAGTGAAGATATCAACTTGAAGATACAGTCTCAACAACTTTTTCGTCCAAGTTCTTTTTGCTGATTCTGCAATTTCTTGTAGATAAATCATTACAAACAAAATTATAATTATTATCAGAAAGAATATTTTACACTTATTAAAAATAAAATTTTCTTTTCTTGTAGAATGTAATTAGGTGTTTTACTCAGACTGCAACAAACATGAATATTTCTCTATAAATATTTATATATGAAAAATAAAAATAGACAATTAAAAAATTAATGTTTAACAAGACTTTTATACGGTAAATTAAAAATGTACTGGAGAAAAATATATAAAGGTGTATTTTTAATAGAAAAGGCTAATTAATTTATATAATCCTACTGTATTACTTATAATGTGTAAATATAAGAAAAATAAAATTTTTAAAAAATTCAGAGAATAGACTCTGTATGTGCATGCCTTTAACTACACAGATACGAGATCATAAGCCAGTGCAACTCTTTAACAATATAAAAGTGTTTAAAATTCTCAAATTGGAATTTCTCAAAAATTATAGAAAAATACATCCTACTAATTTGGCTAATTATGATTCTAATCATGACTTACTCACAGCATAAATTTCAATAAAATCAGTGAGGACAGTTTGTGATTTTTTTTTTTTTTTTCTTGCATGAGCAGTAAACTATTTTTGCTCATTTCAGATAATATACAAAATATATAATTCTGGATTGATAGTTAATGAAATATTTTTAATAAAGTAAATATTTGTGCAAACAAAATCCAAAAAGATTTTGCAAATTATCGTAATTTTTGAAAAAAATAATAACTAAACAAACCAAACCAAAAGTGAGTCATTGTTAGTTTGCAAAGAATTTGTAGGATCGTGTAATTTGGCAACTACTAATTGGTAATAATTGATAACTATTTAAAGATTTAAATTTTACATATCCAGCTATATATATATTCATTCTTCACAAATTGATTTCATCTATTGATTTATTTTATTGCATTTTATAAACATGCTATACTTATGCTTCATCTATTAATTTTTGTATGCCTATATTGACTTGCCATGATTTACAAGTCCCATTAGAAAAGGCATTGCCATAATTGAGCATTAATATTAATATACAAGTCCCAAATATTTTCAAATTTTTCCACAATAGTTTCAAACTTTTACATAATGTAACATAATATGAAGAATTAATTTCGTAATACATAAAACAAGAGTTTTTGTCTGTATTTTGTAAAACTTAAAAATTATAACACTTAAAAGTCAATTTTTTTCTTTCATTTTATTAATTTTTATCTGATGCATAGCCAGAAAATTAAAAAATAATTCGTAAGGATATTTTACTAACTAAATCCAACTATTTTTAATTGGTAAATAATAATTTAGCCTAGTGTCCTCTGATGATGAGATAAAAATGTTTAGTGCTGATGACATATATGGTGTGTTCACTGGCATCTTAAAAAATTTATGATTTTTCATTTTATACAAATTTCTAAGTTATAGTGATTGTGTTCTTTTTTTTATCTTTTTTATTTGTTTCCAATGTTCTCTACTTACAATATGCTTAACATTTATTTTTGCAATCTTAATTATTTGTATTCATAAAGTGATTCAGAATAATTTTTCTTTTATTCCAAATAAGTTTCTATTTCAAATAAGTAAATTTATATTGCTATCAGATGTTTTGCATTCCCAAGTGAAAATTTTCTTTCAAATCTTTTGCATTTTTTACTGATTACCTAAAAGTCGTAAAATGTACCAAATTTAAAACTATTTTTATTTTTGTATATTTTTATTTTTATGACCAGATAACAAAAGGTCATATCTGCTAGTAGTCAATAAAATTATATCTTATGCGTTTCAGAAATTATTCCTTTTTATTAATTTTATATTCTTTCAAAATTATTTCTTTACAATCTTAGATAATACAATTTTCATTGCACTACATGACATACAGTATATATTGCATTCAACAAGTTAATGCTCAGTTCATCATGAATGCTTTGGCTTGTGTGTAAGAGCTCCATCGGCCCCCAATCCTCAAATCCCTGCCAATCCAGCATATATGGAATATGACTGATTGATTCAAGAATGTATTATCCAAAAATAAGGCAACATTATCTTATTGATGTTTTCTCAGTGTCTATGTTTCATACCATTGAAAACCAAATAATTTATTGAGTGTTTCATTATGTAGCAATATTGATCTATTTCTAAAAGTTCCCTTATTCAGACATTTTTTCTGTCAGGCAGTGTATATAATTCAGTATCAGATTTATATTGTATTATAAGGAAACTTTAAATAATACATTTCACCAACTAAAACAAGGAATGACAATCTCATAATCATCAAAAAAATAATAACAGCTTGTAAAATTTTTCAATAGCCTGAAAGACATTTGATATATGTTTAATTCAATAATGATTAATTTTCACCAATGATTAAGTAATCATATTCTAAATAGAAGTGAGACATTGTAAATTAAACTGAATAAAGAAAATTACAAACATACCTGCTTTACAAGTTCACATCTGTGAAGCAAAGCAAAATATTTTTTTTCATAAGGAAGGAATTCTTCTTTTGGTTCAATTTTTATTTCTCCATTACTAGTTTCTGATCGAGTATCTGCAAATGAATTTGTTTTTTCTACTTTCTCAGGTATTTCAACCTAAATAGATAAAAACAAAAATAAGAGAATCACTAATAGTATTTTAATTTAAAAAACAATATAAATATAGTTTATAAGTAAATTAAAACTGGAAGAAAAAAAGTTTCAAGAAAGTCTTGACTTTGAAAAGAAAAAAAACCTTAAATTGGTTTTTAACACATAGATAATGTTTTTCATATGTGTGATATAATACAAATAATACTTTCCCAATTTAAAATTGATATTCTTAGAATCGATCTTAAAATTTTTCATCATTATACTAGGATGTCTATAAAGTCGCTTTACAATTTCAAAAACTTATTACAAAGCAATTAACATACGTCCATCAGATTGATTTTAAGTACTCAGTAGTTATCAAAGTTTTTTATCACATTCCATTTATTTATTTTAAATACAAAATTGCTACTCTCTAAGAGAAATTACAGTATGCATTATGGTCTACTGAAACAAATTATCTATAGATTCAATGAAATTTCAGAACTAAGCATGAAAAGAGATCCACCATCATACCCACCAATTTGAGCACAGCCCAAGAAATTTATAGCAGCAGATAAAGATAAACAGAGAAATGAGTTTTTGATAAAGGGAGGAATGAGTGTAAACAACATCTGAAAAGACAGTTATAGCTACCACATTCAATAATGCACAAAAGTTGCAATTATAAGCTTACAAAATGAAATTGTTATGAGTACTTGAGTCTAATGATAAACCAAGATGAAGAGTTTGCAATTAACAATTGCTGGAACGAATTTTTGAGGATGAAACCGAGTCCAAGTTTGTTTTAGTGATGAGGCAACCTTTCATGTTTCAGTGAAATTGAACACACACACAACAAGAGAATTAGAGAACAAGAAAACCTCCATGTGACTAAAAAAACTTAGCAAGATAAATGTGTGGGTATTGGATTAAATGTTCTTTGAATCATTGGTCTGCT
>BPLR01004510.1:0-43632 GCA_021605095.1 Caerostris extrusa | reverse complement strand
TGACATCAAGTCACGCACTGGTGAGAGATCGGCAGCAAAAGGGTTTAGCAATTTGTTAATCTTCATTATTCTATCTTTTAAAATCACAATTTGCTAAAAATTTAAATTTTGTAAAAATAATAATTATTATTATTATCATAAATAAAAGATTTACTGCTTCTATAACATGTGCCACATTCGCAAGTGAAAATTTAATATCTTTTTTTAGGCTATGTATACAACAAGCCTATTTATTATATTTAAAAATATTTGTTTAGTGCTATAGAAATAGACCCCGAAACTTTTATTTAATGCAATTTTACCAATTTAATTTAGATCATTTTACACCATCGAATTTACAATATTTAATTTTTCGATCAATTATGGAGAACTTGTATATTTAAATATTTTTATATGAAAAATTGTGAAAGAAAAGTACAACAGTAAAATGTAAAAGAAATGTACCTCATGCTACTAAGAGAAAAGTTACATTTTTTTACAGCTTACATTTCTGTAACATTACTTTTCTAATGTTACAGAAAGTTGTTTGAAAAGCTACATTGCTAATGTAAAAGTTACATTTTTATATTAGCATAATCATAAAATAACTTACGATTTTTGAAACGGATTATATTTGTTTTCTTAAAAGAAGGTAATAATTTTTAAATTAATTTTTTTTAAATAAATATATTGTTTCATAATTAGTATATTATTTATACAAGAATGATTAAATGTAATTATAACATAAAAGCATGATTTATAATACGAATTATATAATTATTTCTAAAAATTAGAAAATAATGACAATTCTTATGTAAAGATACCTGAAGAGATAAAGAAACAGAAAATAACAAATATGTAACTTAAAATTTATTTAGTTGATATTATTAAACAAATTTAAAAAACATTAATTTCAATAAAAGTATATTCATTATACATAAATATTTTTGAAGTAAGCTTTATTGTACTATTTTAAATCAGAAAAGTAAAAATTATATACAAAATATGCCGATTTTTCACATACAAAGCAATAAGTTGTAATTAAGCAAATAATGAGCAACTAAGTTAAAAATTAATTTTCCATTGTTTCATCAATATGAGCTATATGATATATAGCCAATAAATCAAATATCATATACATCACATTTTATCAATATGATATATATACACTCAAGAGCCAAAACATTATGACCACCTGTCAATAACGAGTTGTTAAAATATTGCTCCCATCACACACAGAAGTAAGTGAAAGAATGATTCTTCAGACTCTCCAGCAGCAGTTAAATACCACTTCCACCTGATCACGTGCCTTCCACGTCATCCAGGAGAATTCATTGCAAAACGTAGGGGTGGTCATAATGTTTTGGCTCTTGAGCTTATATATATATGTCCTTATCTGGAAACATTTGTTATTATATAATTTATTTTGATAAATAGATTTCCATTAATTATTTTTAACTGCTTCAGTTTTTCATTAGACTTGGTAAGTTTCTTTTAAAAAGATTTTTAAAATTTGAAGAAAGATTAAAACAGAGAGCAAACAGATCCAACTTTAGTTTATTAAAAAGTAAATATTTTAGTTCTAAAAAAATTATTTTATTCACTGTTTTTGGTTTTTATTTTAAATTAGGCGGCCAAATCTTTTGTAAATGGTGTGCTACCCTGGCTGCAAGATCCATGTTTTTTTATATATATTTACATGTGCTAAACATATCTCGAACAGAACAAAAGAAAGAAAAGTAAATCGTTTGGAATTCTTTAGTTTTTTTTTTTTTTAATATTTCTGCAATGTCTTTTGTTCCTACATTAAATTCTGAATTTTACGGCTAACCTGTATATATTGTCCCAGCAGATTATTTTATACTATTTAAGTAATTTCTTTCGTCTTCTATTTTTTTTATTTAAAAGCTTAAAATGAAGTCAATCGTTAGAAAAACCGACTAATCACATTTTACAATATGAATTCTTTTTGAACTAATAAATAAAGTTGCGGCGAAGGTAATTAACTTTAATTACTTCAAATAGAAATAACTGTAATTGATGCTTAGGTCTCGAATTTTACCTGATAAATTAAGAATGCGGGGATCACATATTCTCAGAGTAATTGAATAGTGAGTCTCACAAAAATAATTCGAAAATAGCATATGTTTATTTGATCTGATTATTTTAGTAACAAAAATAAGTATAACAATATAATAAAAAAAAAACAAAAGAAAAATTTAATGAGTACTGCTGCAAAAAAAATACTGAAGTGTTCTAGTATTGTTTTTGATTAATTATAGTAATCACGTTCAACTGTGGCAAGTTAAATGTTTTATATTTGTTGATTCTTTTATTTTCATATCAAAAAATGATATCAAATATGTATTGAGCCTAACTAACTTTCTCATTTTAATAACAAAATATAATTATTCACTAATCAATATTCTATATTATCTAACAGATAACTACATATATTTCATTTAGCGAAGTTTAAAAAATAACTATATTTTTGCAAATAAAAATCACAGAAAAAAGGGTAGAATATATATATTATATAAATATTACCTAAAATATATGTTTCTACATATTTCACCAAAATTAGAAAATACTTAGAAAATAATGAGGCAGATTAATAATAAGTTAATGAATAGTGGGGAGGAGACATGAGGGTTCAAAGGCCACATTCTGCATATTCCTGTCCAACATACAGACTTTATACGCATTTCAAATTCATTTAAATTAATTGAAAGCCTCTTTTTTTCAAACGAGTTTTGACCATAACAAGAGATCACGTTTTCAATATTAAAGACGGTCCATCGATTCCCGTTCGTCTAGTTTAAAATATCCTCTCAAAAATAAAAAAAAGAATTTCCTTTTGGCTGGACATTCATCACAACACCAGAAGAGGATCCGGTCTCCCAGCCCTGCGAATGGTTCTACACGAGAAAGGTCACGAGAAGTCTTGGAGGAAAGTGGTTCGTTTTTTGGTTCAATCGAGCCGCAACCAGAAGATGCCAATGGGTCGGATCACCCATTTCCTGTTCCAAAATTCGTGATTCAAAATTAGTTGTTTGGGCTATTTAAGAGAATTTTCATTCTCAATAATGTGCCCGGAAACATGTTTTTTTTGTTTTAAAAATTCCTATGGATAAAAAGTGAAAGTGCGTTTATACCGTGGACTTATTTGGAATCTTATTTAATTGGTCTATTTTTTTTTTTTACTAATCAGAATTAAAACAGTAAAAAAAAAAAAAAATTTGGAAACATTTTTCCTGCAAATACCACATTGCTGATTGTTTCATCATATATTTTCATTTCGTGATATTCTCTCCTACCAAGCCTCTAGCTTTGGTATCACAGGCTTCAGGTTTGAATCCTGTTGGTGGCATGGATGCTTGTGAGGGGTTCGAATCCACATTAAATGGTAGCTCCCGGTCTACATACGATGACAGTAAAGCGACAAACCAAACCTACTAGACCGACGCAAGAAACAACGATGATTTTTCATTGTATAGCTAAAATCCCTGTATTTAAAGTTCGTTTTTTATGTCCACTAACAATGTTTTTATATAGGCTTGATAGCCGATTATGGCTTTTCGGAGTTTAGGGTTCGAGTCCTGGTGATGCCAAGGATGTTTGTAGTAGTTCGGTATCCACCTTAAACGGTAGGTCCCGGTCTAATATGACAGTACAGAGTTGGGCCTAGGGCCGATAACTCTACGCCGTGAAAAAAAATCTCTCAGTAGGGGCCTGAATGGAGAAGTGGCTAGTGCTCTGGCTCTCGGTACCACAGGTTTCGTTCGAGTTCCGGCGGTGTCATGGATGTTTGTAGGGGTTCAGAATCCACTTTAAGCCGTAGGTCCCGGTCTCATATGACTGTTGAGCGTTGGGCGTAGAGCTGACAACCCTACCACGTAAAAAAAAAAGAAAACACCTCTCGTCTTGAAATCTGCCAGTAGGTATACGGCTGTTGCGGCAATGAGGATGAATCTGCCAGTAGGCAGACCTCCTTGGCCCAACATGGGGGTGTTAAGCCGAAGTAGAAGACTATATTGCTGATTTTATTGAACCACAGATTAAACCCGGATAGACCAGCAAATTAAGATAAAATTATAAAACTCTATTAAAATTGAAGTAAAGTAGCTGTTCCCTCTATTGTCATTATATTGTGCAAAATTAAATTGGAAAATATTTGAAAATTGGAATTCACCTAATTTAATCTGAAAATATCTGTTGCTCTGTAAATATATATTGTTCTGTTTGCGTTACTTATTTTATAATAAAACTCTGCTCTTCGTTAAAGCAGACTTCATTTGCTAAACAATTATTTATACAATTATTAATTATTTTTTCTCACTCATCAATTATACGACCCCTGTAATCTTTCATGCAAGTAAATAGATGTGACTTTAAAATTGATTTAATGATTATTTTAATATTTTGGTCCGACTTTTGTAGTAACTAATAGAGTGAATGATTAGTCCAATAATTGGTGTTTTTTGATTGGGGTATATTTAAGCTAGAAAATATTAATTTGAAATGCATGTTGATACGAACAGGCCATTACTTAAAATAGAGCATGTCTTTGCAAATACCATAAAATATACAATTAATTTTGTACAAACATACGCCGTTGGCTCTCATTTTGGTAGCCAACACTCCTGTTTTAGGAAAATAACGTAAGTCAAACATTCAACAAGTAATAAAAAAAAATTTTAAAGTCAATTCCTACTTTTTTTCACTAGATTGCAGAAAGTCCTTTTATAAATAATTTTCATTAATTTTTTTAAACTTTATCTGGCGCGATGTATTGGTAGATACATGCACCTTAAATCTAAAAAAACCCTAAAATTAATTAATTAAATTTAAGTACTGAATTAATATTTAAAAAAAACTGTATTAATATCCAGTGTCCTCCACTACAAGTTCAAAAAAAATGTATTCTAATATGAGTGGATGAATAAAAAGTATTTTATGAAGGATTGAAAATTTGAACAAGATATATATAGGGAGAGTGTGAGCTAATAGAAGGAATTGAAAGAATAAACCCATTGTTGACAGAAAGCGCGTAAAGAAAATGAAATATACTTATCTATTAAAAATCTGAAAACAGCGTATAAAATAGTTTAATATTTAAGTGTTTATTTTTTATGAAAAGTGTTTGTTTTAAGTAAGCATGTAATTAAATATTTATTTTTAATTTGTTAATACGTGTTTATTCTAAATTAATTAATAAGTTATTTTTTTATTAAAATGTTGGATTGACTTGGTGGATTGTACTTTAAGTTTCTGAAATAAACGAGCTTGGCTCAAAATCCAACAAAAGATGGCGAACCGAACACTCCCATGTCTTTGACTGGCACGATAAATCCATGGGCCAAAAAGTCATTTCTTCAGGAGTGGAGAAGCGGGCATGCCCCAAAATCCACCTTTGTAGGGTTCACTTAGATTGACAGCTTACTGTAATTATTCAAATGAGGGTTTGTAACTATTCAAAGCAAATTGCTTGCTAATGTGAGGAAATGAGCTTTTAAACACTTTTTTTTTCTTGGATATCTTTACCTTGACTCCTTACCTGATTGTTTTTTAAATCCTTAAAGATTATTTTTTTACGTTACTTATCATCTGAAATAACGTTTTTTTTTTTTTTTGCAAATGATAAAACATTCGAATACTAAATATAATCTAAAACTCCACATAAATTTTGGAAGATGAATAAATTAGCAGTAAAGTAATAATCTTGTGGTGAAATATTTGCATGATTTTCAATTCCTGACAGATCAATTACACAATGAAGGTAATTAAATAATCATTTCATTAAAAAATATCAGAAAAAAACCCATTATGCATTATTTAGTATATTCTTAATATATCGTACAAATTAAAAATATCACTGATGGCTTTAAAACAAGTAATATAAAAAATTTAAAGCCAAATTTTTTTTCGCAGAAAAATCCTTTATAAACAATTTTCATTCATTTTTTTTTAAGTTTATCTGGCGCCATCTACTGGTAGATATATGCAACTTAAATCTAAAATTAATGAATTAAATTTAATTACTGAATTAATATTTGAAAAACGATATTAACATCAAGTGTCATCCAATACAAGTTAAAAAAAATGTATTCGAACATGAGTGGATGAATAAAAAGCATTTTATGAACGATTGAAAATTTGAACAAGATATATATATATATAGGGAGAGTGTGAGTTAATAGAAGGAATTGAAGAAATATCAGAAAAACCATTATGCATTATTTAGTATATTCTTAATATATCGTACAAATTAAAATATCACTAATGACTTTAAAAACAACAATAACTATTATTCAGAATATTATCACATACATTGTTCACATATATAATACAGGGTGATTCAACGATCACAAGACAAGGGGTGGAACAGCTTACTAAAGCATGCATTTATTTCTGCTTAGGAATGTAAGGTTGGAAGTAAGACACGAACATACTCCCAACAGCCAGGCACGATGCTTTAACTCAGGGATGGGCAAACTTTCTCCGTCACCAAAAATCGAAAAAAAAAAAAAAAGGTTTGGCGGCCAAGATAAATTTTCCTAAAATTTTAAAAACAATATACAAGAATTACAATTTCTATATGTTAATGAGATGAATGAAATTGTGATTTCATTTTTAAAAGTTCCTTATAGTGAAGTTCGAAGTGAGGTATACTGATTCTAAGGAACGAGGCTAAATGCTCATCTGTCAGCCTACTTCTGGAATAATTCTTTCTAAGCTTTAAAGCAAACATAGCTCTGATTTACTGGACGTGAGATATTAAATTTGGGAAACTTACTTTCGATAATGATTTGTGAAACTCTAACTTTGGCATATTTAGAAACAACTGCTTAAAATGCGCAGTCTGCCCCATGAGACACCTATAATTCACTGGTCTAATTCACCTATATTGGATTCCTACATGTTTGCTCCCCGAGAAAGATATAACGGTTGTTGGCGCCATACAGCTGTAACTAAGAAAGAAATACCGCTTTTAACACTTTAACGATTGAAAGCTGACTACGCTTGTTTTATGTTTTGAAGAATAAAAATAGAGAAAGTAAAAAGATCATCAGTCCTTTGAAAAAAAACGGGGAAAAAAATAGTATTTAATCAAAGTAGAAAAGGAGATGGATATATAATATATAAATATATATTTCTTTTAGTTTGCCTCGACCGGCAAAATAAAATTCTATCCGCGGGCCGGATAGAACCTTCCGGCGGGCCGTAGTTTGCCCATCCCTCTCCAACTAGTCATGTCCTGTGTCTGGCAATCCCGATGTGCAGTCTATTTCATTCTTACTCTGTGTTTGCAACTGCGGTTTAATTTAAAAGTCTCCAGTTGAATCAATGGAGGGATTCGTGGTTCGATTCTCCATTACAGCTGCAGAATACCTGCAATCTGTTCGCCAATCATTCCTTCGACGCTACCGAACATACGTTATTGTGGATCGCCGCCATTTTGACCATTTATATCAGGTAGCCAACCTAAATGATCTTGCAGGCCCCTTTGGAAATGCATCCTAACTCGGCGGGCCTCATATAAAATTATGTATCCCTCATATTAGATTTAGATCTACTATAGAAATTTTTTGGAGTGAAAATTTGAAACATAATGAGTTATTATTATTGTGTTTACTAATACGTCACTGAGGTCACTTGAAGTGAAACATAAAACACGTTATATTAGATGTTCCAAGATGCGTGTGCATCATGAGTTCGCAGAATATTATTTAATTATTCTGCGAACTCATAGTTGTAAACTCATAAATAAAACAGACAATCTCTTTCATATATTCGCAGGAATATCATTTTAAAATCAAAGTGACTTTTTTTTCTCATAATTTTGACAGTTCATTTTTGAATATGTGGGTGTACAAGTAATGCATTTTTTAATACATTGCTTTCCACTACTTTGGCCATTATAAAATGAAATACATTTTGTAAAAGTGGGATAAATCTCAAGGGCAGGAAAAATGTTCAAGGTGGGCCGCGGATTGCCGCCCTTGTTTTATGGTAAACATTGAATCAAAGAAGAACTTTGCAACGATGTTTTTTTTTCTGATGCAGCTGACAAACACTTAGACAATTGTCTTTGATGCCTTAAGGTAAGCGCTGCACAGACGTTACTCACTTAGCACAAAATTACAAAAAAAAAAAAAATAACCTTCACAAAAGCACAAACTTAGCCAAAATTAAATTTTTTTTTATATTTTTAAACATAAATAATATTTTAGATACAGAGTCGTATTTCCCTGTGAGCAGCATCGAAGAACACTGTTACTCATTTAACACTATTCAAAGGGCACATAGCCATGGACGTAGCGGTAGAATACCGGCGCAACGCTCTATGATCATGTTAGACCGGGACCTACTGTTTAAGTGGATTCCGAACCACTACAAACATCCATGGCACTGTCAGGACTCGAACCCGAAACCTGTTCTTCGCAATGATGTTGTCAATAAAGAATGCCTTTCTTTAGTGTTTCAATTTTTTGTGTTCATTCCTCAAAGCTTCTCTTCCGACCCTACATTCCCTACATAAAAATGGATGCTTTAGTAAGTTGCACCACCCCACACAATTTATCCCATGGCCATTGAATCAGCCTTCTCAGTGAAATCTCAGCCTTCATCACTTCGAAATCATTCATTTTCACCAAATCACATACGTGTTCGCGACATTCTATCACAGCGAAAAAAAAAAAAAAAAAAATAACGCAAACGTGTTAGTGATGTATTGTAGTAAGCTGACTTTTTAAAATTATCTTTTGGTCTTCACTGCGTTTAAAGAAATAAATCGTGATGGAAACATCTTGCAAGAGGAACTACTTCCAAAAATAATTTCTGAGTGTGTTAGATAAACTTTTGACCTTTGCCCTCTTCAAATGCGTGCGAGAATTTTAAATAAATAAATTAAATCAGAAAGGGGGGAGGAAATGCCGACGAGTTCCGTTTACTCAGATAGGTGCGGAAAGGGGTGGTTTAGAACATACCAGCAGACGATCTATCAAAGCTAGGTCTGAATAAAATAAAACTCTTCATCACAATAGTATGAATAAAATGAGCGCTTTTATACTGTAAGATATATTACAGAAAAATACTAATGAAGAAATGTATTCATGTTATAACAGTTTTCTAAGGATTAAATAAACTTTTGTTAATTAGAAATATTAAACTTACTGCATGTATTGTAAAAACAAGTTCTAATTGCTAAAATAAAAGTGAATAAAAAGTGGCTTTGTTTTATAAATGTAGGAGCAGAAATTTTTAATTATTTTAATATACTCAAATATTTTTAATCCCATGTAATTTAATATATTTCAGAATTAGAGGTTATCTCAATGATGCTAAAGAGACAAATGAATAAAGAAAAGTATTCATTTAATAATGCACGGTGAGTTTTTTGGAATTATTTTCTATTTTAATTAAAATAAATAAAATTATATCCTTTCAAACCGATGTTATTTACACAAAAGGAAAGGTCAACATACAACTCGTTTTTTTAAACAATTAAAGTAAGAAAAAAAAAAAAAAAATTCTAACCAGCCATTTTGAAGCAACGAATTAATTATCAGAAAATAGTCTTATCTAGACCCACTGACTGCAATAAAAAATAATAAAAACGAGTCACTTTCCGGCGACGTCAAAGGCCAACGATGACTCATGCATTTTAATTACACAAAGAGCTGCTTTATGAAATGTTACTTGTACAGCAAATAATTTTCACGTTCTTTATTCCATTCATTATTTTTAAATGAATGGAATAAATAACAGTACAATTTTGAGTAAAATCCGAGAGCAATTTTGCATAAAATTAAGAGTTATTCTGCGTAAAATCGACAGCCATTTCAAAATAAAATCGATATCCATTTCTAAATAAAATCGAAAGCAATTCTTCATAAAATAGACAGCCCTTTTGAATAAAATCAAGAACAATTTTAAAATTTGATAGCATTTTTTAATAAAATCGCAGGCAATTCTGCATAAATTTAACAGCCATTTTGAATAAAATTAGGAGCTATTCTGATTAAAATTGAGAGCCATTTTGAATAAAATTAGGAGCTATTCTGATTAAAATCGAGAGCCATTTTGAATAAAATCAAGAACAATTTTGAAATTAGAGCATTTCTGAATAAAATCAAAAGCAATTTTGAATAAAATAGAGAGTGATTTCGAATAAGAAAGAGAGCATTTCTAATCAATTCATGTAAAGAAGCCTTTTAATAATATATTGTTTTATAATAGGGCGCTCCTTTGAATGGATGCCATTATTTTTAATTTTTAATTTAATTTTTAAGAACTCATCCCCCTCATTCCAGTAAGTCCATGCCCACATTTGATTATTATGAGTCACTAGAGCTCTTTTCGAACATTTCGATGTAATTTCGAATAACATACTTCATTTATTTGTCCTTATTAGCGTGTTCCCTATGATTCGGAAGGTTATATATCTGTTACATTGATTTTCTTTTGCTGCAAACTTTTTGTGGATATGTTTAAAATATACTATAACTGAGAATAACAAAACATCTGTTGCAAGACATCCTGCTCAAATACAATTCTCAGTAGAGATCAAGCGACCTGATAGCCAATTGGCTAGCGCTCTGGCCATTGCTATCACAGGTTTCAGGTTAGAATCCTGGCGGTGGCATGGGTGTTCGTGAGTGGTTCGAATTCTAACTATAGGTCCTGGTCTAATTTGCCCAAATTGTGCACAAAATGACCGTAGAGTGACAAACTAAACTACATCTCCAACTTAATGGGAATACTTTATGGTGAAGGAATTTATTATGCCCAGCCACCTGCATAATGACATTAAGTTTTGATTCCGGATCACTTGTTAAATTTAGAACTGAACTGACTGAATTTGCTCCAAGTCCTTTTACGTAAAATAAAAAATAAAATATATAAAAAAAATATACTAAATATAAAAATAAAAGCAGACAAGCGTTTTCAATTAAAATAGCAAATTTGAATTTTAAAATCTATTGGTATGGACTTGAAAAAGATTCCCATTTTAATAAAAGCATATCCTATCATTTATATGTTGAAAATATATGGTCCATTGAATAGGAAATATAACAGTCTAATTAGCCCAAAGTGTGCACAAAATGACCGTAGAGCGACAAACCAAACCAGTAGAGATAAATGAAAATCGGAGAATCGTGTATCTGCTAATATGTAAACAAAGTTGACAAAAAATTATAGTTGAGATTTTCATAAAAAATTTGAATACATATATATATATTTCTTTTTTTTTTTAATAATATATACACATAATTTTGAAAGAATTTTCGGAGGTATGATTGTTTTTCTATTCCTTCTATTAGCTCACACTCTCCTATATATATACATTTCTTGTTCAAATTTCCAATCGTTCATAAAAATACTTTTTGTTCATCTGCTCAAGTTCAAGTACATTTTTTTGAACTTGTAGTGGAGGACACTTGATGTTAATAAAATTTTTTTCAAATATTAATTCATTCATTAAACTTTATTAATTAATTTTAGTTTTTTTAATATTTAAGTTGCATGTATCTACCAATAGATGGCGCCAGATAAACTTAAAAAATGAATGAAAATTATTTATAAAGGGCTTTCTGCAATATAGTGAAAAAAAGTGGGAATTCCCTTTAAATTTTTTTTTATATTACTTGTTCCTTTGAAATTCATCGTAGTTATTTGCGTTGATAGAGATAAATGTTTATCCACGATGAAAAAAACAACTATGTATAACTATCTGAGAAATCATCAACAACTAGAAAACACTTTCATCTGACGACCTAAAAAAAATGACCCTACTATTGTATCCGGGAGGTGTATCTAGTCATGAAGAAGCGTGAAGAAGAAAAACAGTTCAAGAGGAAAAAAAAAAAGAGTATATAAATAATAATCCATTTACTTAATTGAATTTGACATTGCCTAATCATGTGGGCGTCTTCACTCCAAAAAGGGGTGAGATTCGTTCAAAAACAATTTGTCAATTTTATTTTTAAAAAGATCCTAAGCACATATGTACGATAAAACCAAGAGGAAAGAAACACATTACTTATTAAGGGTACCGGAAAGTAATACATTAAATGATTGAAACAAATAAATTTTTAACAACTTTTATTTTTAGTCAATGATGTGATCACCTTCGTTATCGACAACCTTTAGCCACCTAGTGTGCAAATTTTCAATGTCGGATCGATAAAAATCAAATGATTTTTGACTAAAATACCTGGAGATGGCATCTTGGATATCATATAAATTTTCAAATGTTTTTGTAACATAGAAAATGTTGTAGCGATCTGAATAAATGGAAATCCGATGGTACAACGTCTGCGGAGGGGGGTAGGTGATTCAGTACATCCCACCCTAATTAATTAATTTTTTTAAGGATTCGTCTTGCATTATCGTTACAGAATTATGGCTCTTCTTTTGACAGCAACCTGATGGCCAATAGGCTAGCTCTCTGGCAATTGGTATCACAGGTTAATTAGATTTGATAGTATTGGTCTTAACTGTAGGTCCTAGTCTAATTAGCACAAAGTGTGCATAAAATGACTGTAGAGCGACAAATCAAAGCAAATCTTCTTTGGACAATCCCTGACACTTTTCTATTAAATATTGGTTTACTTGATCCAATTGTTCCCAGTAATCTGCATTTACCTTTTTGTCTAGGTTTAGCACTTAAAAATAAACTACTCCAAGATACCCCACCAAACACACAAAAGCGTCTTTGTGAGATCCAAACGGGCTTATTGGAAGAGAGTCACTGCCTTTTGAGTTTTGAATTATCACAGAGGAACCATTTTTCATCTCCAATGTCGACCGATAAAAAAAACGTTTCTGTATGATGCCGTTTAAGCAATAAGGTGTGCATTTGATGGATCGTTAGCTTTACTTTTTTCCTAACAAATTATGTGGAACCCAAACACCTGCTATCAGTCTTCTGCAAATGTTCTTGGATGGACAATCAAAAGCTGATTAATAATGTTTGAAGTTCTTCTGTTATCAGGTATGAATTTTTTTCCACTTCTGTTTTTAACACGTCATTGTAAAAGCTGTTGATCAAAAATTACTGTATCTGAACTTAGGAAACCTCAATTGACATTTATGGACATCTAATGAACTTGGATCAAAGCAAATGTTTCTGGTAGTAATTGTTGAATTACTACCCAAGTGAAACTCAAAAAACAACACTGCCGGATATGTCTTCGTGGTTGGCCATTTCCTCTAAAACTGCATAATAATAATAATAATAATAATAAATAAATAAATGAAAATAAAATAAATAAATGAATAAATAAAAATATATTAAATTTAAATATTTACAAGTAAATAAGTCAATTAAACATTAAAATGTATTTGGCACGACTTTGAAATAAGCAATGAGCTATTAAATGCTAAACAAATACTGACATGCATATAAACGACATTACTTTCCCGTTCCCCTAATAAAAATATTGCTTCCGCTCTTCCATAGGCTGTGGAATGAACTGTCGCTACTGAAACACTGCAAATCGGACACGTTGATTCCGGTAAATGAAATCAATGTACAATTTGAATACAGAGTGGAATGAAGCTGTCGGGGTCTTTCAATTATCATAAAAATGAGTTATTTGTCTGAAACTGGGTGAAGTAACAGTTAGAGGGCGATGTAAAAGAGTTGGCAGCTCACGATTCACTTCCTAAACAATATGCGGAAAATAAGGAATCGTATAACAGATTTGCACGGATAATTCTAATACTTTTACATTCTTTAATTAAGTTAACTATCACTTGTAAGTACAAAAAAAATACTAGAACTCACAGTACAAATCTTTTTAAAATATTCATACTTTTCCCACATATCGTTTTGAAGGAATTTTTGTTATAAATATGTGCACCCAAAAAGATGACGAAAAATGGAATGTCCACGTTTGGATTTTTTTTTTTCGTAATTTTTTTCTATTCTTATTCCTTTTTCGTAATAATATACACTACTATTGCTACAATATTTATAGATATTATGGTAAACCGATGCATTTAAAATTATATTAGGATAGTCAAATGTGTGTAAACATAAACCAAAATAAAATGAAACAAAAATCCAAAGCGAGATCTAGGGTTTGCCATCATCCAAGGACATACTTACTTACCAAATTTAGATAATTACTCATCATCATCTAAGGCGCAACAGCCCTATTGTGGGCAAAGGCTGTCTGCTTACTGGTAGATATCGAGACGGAAGATGTTGTCTTTTTGCGGGATAGGGATGTCAGTCCTATGCCCAACGCTCATATTTGATCGAGACCTACGGTTAAAGTGGATTCTGAGCCAACGCAAACATCCATGGCACCACCGAGACTCGAACCAAAACCTGTATCACAGAGCGATAATCACTCGGCCATCAGACCTCTAGATAGTTATTAATAAATTAATATATACCATACGTACCACGCTTTGTGTATGACTGGTTTTTTTAGCGTTGTCGCGACATCACACACTGGCGTGAGATTGACAACGAAAGTTTTAAATTAATCTATTATTACAAATCCAATTCCTTTTTAAAATCCCAATATATATTTTTTTTTATGTTAAATGTGTAAAAATATAACTGTCAATTTGTTTTCCGAGAGACCTATGAAAATAGCTGCAATGAAGCTACTATGGCCATCTCTGATTTAGACTCAAGTAGAAAAGAAAATTCAATAAACTCAACCTTCATTTTTAGAGGCACATTTTGAAAATTAAAAATCGATTCTTTACCAAAACAGTTGCTCTTTGAAAAACCCAGCTGCTTATGCACTCATCTGAAAAAAAAAGCAATTTTTTTTTTCTTTTTTTGCGATTTATTTTTTTGATGAAATAATTTTCCCGATTGCATTGAAGATAATGAAGTACATCTTTCTTAAAAGATTCCTGTAACTTCTTTTGCACTCCTTCCAAAAAGCCCGCACCTTCAGACATTAAATTATTGATTGACAGGAATGAAATTGGATTGCAGTTGAACAGGGCATCTTTGTCTTTAGTTGGTTGGCGTGGTTTTATGGCACGAAAGCCATTTTTCGCCAAGTTGCGCCAAACGGAGTTAAATAAATCGATAAATGCACGTGAAATGTAATCTTAATAAAAACAAAAAAATGTTTTTCCTCTTGGCAGGATAAAATTGATTAAAAATTACTAAGATACATATTATAAAGTTAAAAAATTCTAGATATTCATGTGAACTCATGACAAGGAGGACATGGGACATATTCATGAGGACATAGAGGTTGAATCTGAAATGGAGGTTATCATAGACGGGTTGTTAAATCTTTTCTTACCCAGCAATAATTCTTCAGAAGCAGGATTCAACTTGTCTAGTTCAGGAATGGCTATCCAGCAGCGTGCTTTGAACATTTTTCCGGCCAAAGAGATGTATCACATTTCTACAAAATGTATTTATTTCATAATGGACAAATTAGTGAAAACCGATGCATTAAAAAAATACATTATGTGTGCATTCATATATTCAAAGATCAACTGTCGAAATTATGAGAAAAATTAACTTTGATTTTAAAATAATACTCTTGCGAATATATGACAGATATTGACGGTTTTATTTAGGAATTTATAGTTATAAGTTAGCAGAATACTTAAATTATATTCTGCAAACTTATGATGGACGCATTTTAGAACATCTAATATAACAGGTTCTATGTTTCACTTTTAGTAACGCAATGACCATCCCTAGATTCGCACAATCCCGCATAGCTGATGGTTGATAGCAGAGCAAACCAGACTCTTAGTCCAAGTTGTTAGCGCTTTGGGTTCAACTTACACCTGCGAATCGGTTTTTCTAAAATGAAATTGACCCAACACAAAACATGCTCAAACATAACAGACGCTAACCTGAAACACCCATTAAGATGTGCAAATACCCAAATGGAAATCGATTTTCAAAATCTAAGTGAAAGAGTGAAGAAACAAATATCGAATTAGTAAAATAAATATTTTTTAATGATTTCATTATTTTATTTCGTTTATATTTATATATTTTTATATTTCATTTTTAGTATATTTCTTTAAAATGTGCGTTTAGTATCATTATTATCATATTGTCTATTTTTACTCGTAAGAATAATAGTCAACACAAAAATAATAAACCATTATGTTTCAATTTTTCACTCAAAAATGTCAATAGTGGATCTAAATCTAATATGGGAATAGTATACAATTTCATATGCGGCCGGCCCTCGAGTTAGGATGCATTTCCAAAGTGGCCTTCAAGATCATTTGGGTTGGCCACCTCTGGTTCTAGTTGCTGTGTTGCTCGATTAAATGATCTTTTGTTTTTTGTTTATTTTTTCCTAATGCTTTGTGATTAAATACACTTGCTTATTGAATTTAGCTTCAGAAGTCTGCCAAAGACGAAGAATAGCAGAAGTAACAATGGAAGTAGATGGAGCAAACATGAAATTGATAAACGAAGCAGATTCAATTGTTGTCGGTTTTTGAAGAGGGAAGTGGCCTTAGCCTTTTCAAGTGGTGAGCAAATAACGCTCGTTATCATAGCGTCTGTCACGACGAAAATGGAACGAGATGGTTCAACAATTGCACAAGTTGTTTCTTGGTCATTTCTGCGTAAGAGAAAGTAGGTTGCGAGTAACTCTTCATTTCTTACATTTTCTCGTCTAATTGCACACTGCGGGCAAGATGTGGAGTTAGCGGAATGTAGTTGATGGCCCTTGACACTAGATCGACATTCTGTATATGAGTGACCAGTAGAAAAATACAATTAAGAACAGGTGAGTTTTCCACGGCAAGAGTGTTTCGAGTGTTCCAGATCTTTGTTAATTGAAACAACTGCTTGGGGTTAGGAATGCAAGGTCGAATTGGGCAGTTTAAAAATCTCGCTTTAATAAGCTTCAGAAGTAAGATGCCATAAAAATTTAAAATGAGATGGTTGGTTCTCACTCTTTTGATTCAATCACGCATCGGGGCCTGAATGGTAGAGTGGCTAGCGCTCTGGCGCTCGGTACCACAGGTTCCAGTTCCGGTGGTGACATGGATGTTTGTAGTGGTTCGGAATCTACTTTAAGCCGTAAGTCCCGGTCTCATATGACTGTAAGAGCGTCACGCAGCGAAAGTCTGACTTCTACCTACGTTTGCTCCAATTACAACAGAAGCTACCCCATTTCTCTTCACGCATGAGTAGATCACTTATGGGATTTCTGTCTCGCACTGCAGGACATTGAGGATTAGTCACAAACAATCAAGCATCTATTTTTTATTAGACACGGTTACATGAATCTTTATTTTAAATAGAAACTATTCTCCGTAACGGTCTGTGACATGTATGTTTGTAAGGAATTCGAAATCCACTTTAAACTATAGGTCCCGGTCTGTTTAGCCCTCGTGTGCACTTGATGACTGAAAAGCGACAAACCAAACCGTATCTGCCTAGAGTAAAAAACTTGCAACACATATAATCTATTCTTGAGTTTTGGTTTGGTTTGTCGCTCTATGGCCATTTTGTGCGCACTTTTTGCAAATTAGAGGGTCCAACAATTTAAAGTGTATTCTTTACCATTAACAAATATCCATGCCACCTCCAGGATTCGAACTTGAAGCCTGTGGTAGAAAAGGCCAGAGCGCTAGCCAATTGGCCATGAGGTCGCAATATATTGCACGAAAAAAAATTCCAAACTTATGGAATTTTCTATTGGCCTAGACAAACAAGCGACAATTTATTATTATTTTTCAATGAATTCATAAGATAAAACACGCTTTTGAGATGAAATTAGGTTTTTTAGCATCTGATTATTAAACTTGTATATTTCATGTCAAATCTTATGGTCAACATATCAAATAATAATGATACAAATTTTAATTTATATATATAAACATTAAATTAAAATTTTGGATAAGTATTCATCCGGCTATTGGCTCAGCAGCAAAATAAACAACTAGCGCAGAAAAGGGCTGAGATTCGAATCCGCTGGCGGTATTCGTTGTAGCCACTGCTTTGAAAAAAAAAACGTGTGGCACATTTTAAGCCAGGACAGGGACTCACAGCTTAACATGGGTTCCCAACCACTACCAAACATCCATGCCATAGCCAGGATTCGAACCTGAAGCCAATTGGCCATCATGCCGCAATCTATTCTTGAAAAATGTCCAGATTTATGGAATTTTCTGTTGGACTAGAAAAACAAGCTACACTATTATTATTTTTTATAATGAATTCAATAAAATGAAATACGCTTTTTAAATGAATTTGGGATTCTCTACACCGGTCATAAAACTTGCACATTTTATATCATACCTTACAGTCAATGTATCCAATAATACTGATACTGATACTATATAATATTAAATTTAAATTTTGGAATAGTATTCATACGGTTATTGGCTCACTGGTAACATGCGCCACTAGCGTGAAGAAAGTTCGAATCTTCTGGTGGTATCCATTGCTGTTACTGTTTTCAGAAACGAAGAGACTCGATTATGACAATGTGCGTAAAACAGTCTCTCATTGATAGTCAGGCTGTGGACCTTTCTCTCCTTCATGCCAAAAGCAGATAGCAGTAATATCAGTGGTTTTTATTTATGTAATATTAGTGGGCCTCATGCACGCCTTATGTATATTACTACCAGCTAACATGTGATGAGGGAAGAACAATGCTTGCTGGGAGGACTTTTAAGGATAATTGCCTCCCATTTGCGTGCCATAGGGATAAAAATTCATAAAATTCCAACTATGCAACCTGTTTATCGATAAGACTGTTATATACACTATGTCACAATCGGCATCAAATTGACTATCGACAAGTTTCTAAAAATAATGACTACATCAACGCTACCAGCGGATTCGAATCTCGGCTCTCCTCTACACTCCAACGGCACGCGTTGCACTGGACCACGAGTTGAACTACCCAGTGATTTTAAAAGGGGATTTGAATATAAATATTTACAGTCGACGCAATTTATCGACTAGCAAAACTAATATTTATGTAGGACACCCAATTGTTTTTTAAATTAATGAAGGAATAATTTATAAAATGGACGAATGTGATGAAAGTTGAAAAAAAAATTTAACGAAACTGGAGGCAGGCATTACACTGATGAATGACAATCTATTTCATTGATGAAGCTTGCAAGCAAAACTGCTATTGCATACTGTGAACTAATAATTCATCTGTCGTTCTCTTATTAATTCATTGGCCTTAATAGAAATTTCTTGAATCACGTGTATTGATTAGTTCAACTTCTTTTTTGTTTTCAGTCGTGACTGAACATTGGCCGAACAGGTCACTTGATCTCTAGGCACTTCTAAAACGAAACAGGAATCACAAAAAAATTCAGAGTATCTTTAAAAAAGTTAAGGGAACATATAAAAAAATGTGTCAAATTTGATTTAAACAAGTAATGTAACAAAAAAATTTTTTAAAGTCAATTCCTACTTTTTTTTTCATTATATTGCAAAAAATCCTTTATAAATAATTTTCATTTTTTTTTAAAGTTTATCTGGCGCCGTCTATTGGTAGATATATGCAACTTAAATCTAAAAAAAAACTAAAATTAATTCATTAAATTTAATTACTGAATTAATATTTGAAAAACTGCATTAACATCAAGTGTCGTCCACTACAAGTTCGAAAAAAATGTATTTGACCTAGAGTGGATGAATGAAAAGTATTTTATTGAAGATTGAAAATTTTAACACGATATATATAGCGAGAGTGAGAGCTAATAGAAGGAATTGAAAAAATATGTGTTTTAATGCTACAAGTTTATGTAAATCATTTGAAATTTCTTCGCTTATTATGTTAATGAAGGTCATTTTACCTTTATGCAGATCTCAACGAAGGCATATTTTCTTTGAAAAATGTAATGTGAAAGGATCACCCTTTTTGATTCTGCTGCTATATATTTTTACTTATCTTCAAATCATTACAAATGTATTTGCTTACTTACTTACAAATTATGTATGGTAAATAAGTTATTTTTAATAAAAATCATATTGAAATAATCCCTATTCTTAGATAAGAACAAGCAATGTTTTCGACTTTGATTTGAGACGAAGAGCTTAATCCAGGGGTGACCAACCCAAATGATCTTGCGGGGCCCTTTGGAAATGCATCCTAACTCCGCGGACCGCATATAAAATGATATATACCTCTATCAGATTTAGATCCACTATAGACATTGTTTGGAGTGAAAAACTGAAACATAATCAGTTATTATTATTGTGTTTACTTTTATTCTTACATATAAACATAGATAATATAATAATAATGATACTAAATGCCCATTGTAAAGAAATATATAATACTAAAAATGAAATCATTAAAAAATATTTATTTTAATAGTGTGATATTTGTTTCTCCACTCTTTCACATAACTTTCACAAATTGATCTCAATTTGGGTATTTGCGTATCGTAAAAGGTGTCGCAGTCCGTTATGTTTGAGCGTGTTTTGTGTTTGGTCAAATTCGTTTTAGGGGGAAAAACCGATTCTCAGGTGAAAGCTAGCAATTTCAACTAAAAGTCTGGTTTGCTCTGCTATCACTAATCAACTGTGAGTATCTAGAGATGGTCACTGCGATCACTAAAAGTGAAACGTATTGGATGTTCTATTAGTTTACCTGTTATATTAAATGTTCCAAGATGCGTGCTCATCATGAGTTCGCTCAGAATATTATTCTGAACTCATAATTGTAAAACTCATAAATAAAACAGGCAATATATATTCGCAAGAATATTATTTTTAAATCAATTTTTTCTCATCATTTCGACAGTTAATTTTTGAATATATGGATGCACACGTAGTGTATTTTTAATATATTGGTTTTCACTCCTTTGGCCATTATAAATTAAATATATTTTGTTAAAGTATGACAAATCTCACGCGCCGGAAAAACATTCAAGCCGGGAAGCGGGTTGGCCACCCCTGACTTAATAAAATGCACTTGCTTAGAAGCATAGAGCTATGAGTGAGGGCTGCATGTGAACATCAGGATTATGATACGGAATTTAATATTTATTCAATTCCTTCTATTAGCTCACACTCTCCCTATATATATATCTTGTTCAAATTTCCAATCGTTCATAAAATACTTTTTATGCATCCACTCAAGTTCAAATACATTTTTTTTTGAAGTTGTAGTGGATGACACTTGATGTTAATACAGTATTTTTTTTCCAATATTAATACAGTAATTAAATTTATTTAATTAATTTTTAGTTTTTTTAGATTTAAGTTGCATATATCTACCATAGATGGCGCCAGATAAACTTAAAAAATGAATGAAAAGGATTTATAAAGGACTTTCTGCAATAGAGTGAAAAAAAAAGTAGGAATTGATTTAAAAATAATTTTTTTATATTACTTGATGATTGTATAATTAATAAATAATTTTGTTTAAATATTTAAATAATTTAAATATATTTCGTTGAAATTTAAATACTGGAAAGAAATTTCAAGATGGTGATTCTAACTAAGCACACTCCTCTCAATTTCATCTCGGACAATTTGATACCTCCATAACTGTCTTAAAAGGACCCAGAACATCACCTCAATCATCCCATTTCAATTCTACAGAACATGTTTGTAGAGAGTTAGAGGTCAGAACACGTTAAAAGAGGCGTTAAAAATTGAAAAAACTGACGCAACCGGAACAGACCAACATTGGTAAAAAGCCATAGTGAACTCAATGTCAAAAACTGGGTGAAAGTCACTCTGCTGTTGTAATTTGGAGTCCATCCATCAAGAGTTCGATGTGGAGCAGAAGATGGAAACTTCCCTCTACAGTGTTCGGAGGAAAGCGGGCCGCTTTCACTCGCGGCTCCAGGCCATGCCCTATATACCCCACAATGACCCCTGAGAAAATTTTGAAGAATGAATTTGGTGCTAAAGGGGCGGAGGATGTTCAAAAGGAGTCTTAGAAAGATTTACTCATGACTAAAACAAGTAATATTTAAAAAAAAATTTTAAAGACAATTCCTACTTTTTTTTTTTCATTCTATTGCAGAAGGTACTTTATAAATAATTTTCATTCATTTTTTTAAGTTTATCTGGCCCCATCTATTGGTAGTTGTATGCAACTAAAATCTTAAATTTTTAAAATTAATTCATTAAATTTAATTACTGAATTAATATTTGAAAAACTGTATTAACATCCAGTGTCATTCACTACAAGTTTAAAAATGTATTTGAACTTGAGTGGATGAATGAAAAGTATTTTATGAACGATTGAAAATTTGAACCAGATATATATATATAGGGAGAGTGTGAGCTAATAGAAGGAATTGAAATAAGATCGTTTTCTCTGTGATAGCCGAAATCTTAGAGATATTTTCCAAATCATTCATGGTAAAATACAGTTCTCCAAATATACATCACAGGCTTTACGTTCGAATGCTGGCGGTATGGATGCTTGTTAGTGGTTCGAATCCACTTTTAACTGTAGGTCCTGGTCTGTTTAGCCCTCATGTGCACAAGATGAACAGTAGAGCGACAAACCAAACTATATAATACAAGCCTTATTTGTAGCAGATAGAAAGCGAGTAAAACTTTAACAATAGATTGCATAATTCGTTTTTTTTAATATATGAACATGGCACTTTGGTAGCTTGACAAAAATATTAGAAAAAACTATTTTATTCAGTCGCATTCAAAAAAAAAAAAATTATTTTCTTTATTGCAATTTTTAAAAAAATAAACATTAATAGAGAGTTTTTGCATAATGGGAACCATACACTTTCACTTTTCCACTGTCAGGCTAATGATGCCACTGCACATGCGCTTATCAGAACTCCGCTATTTTTCCGTTTACAGGCAAACTTGAGAGTTTTGCCCTTTTTAATACGCTTTTATTAGTTTCACCTGTATGTTTGTTTGTAACTGACTCTTTGGTTTTGATTTTGCCCTACTTTAAGCGATCAGATTTAATTTAAATGTTGTAGACTTATCAAGGACCGACGACAATAAAATATTTTGATAAGTTAATTATCTCATCCTGATTAGGATCGCCAGGATGAGTGATTTCATTTTAACTTATGAAGAGCAATTTAGCCCATGTAGAATGAAAGTACCTAAGACATTCAAACTTACGTGGGACAGTGGCACAACGGATAACGCGCCTGACTACGGATCAGGAGAATCCTGGCTGGCTCGACATGCTCGCATTTAGCCTCTGTTTTACTCACAATTAAATTATTGTAAGAACTATAGTTCCAGTGCTCCTTACCGGGACCTCATTTAAATATTATAGTTTAAAAACCCGTTTTTAGAGTTAATCAAAGAAAAAAATAAATTATAGTTTAAAAAACGCGCTTTTTAGAGTTAATCAAACTGAAAAGTAAAAAAATAATTGTTAACATAAGAATAAAATTACGGACAAGAAAATGAATGTCGCTGTTCTAAAAGAGTGGTCATTAAAAATGTCATACAATGCACCCCACGCTTTTAGAACAGTGTTTTTAGCTGACACACACGATAATTTCGAAACAGTTGCAATACTAGATCTCGAATGTGAGAAGTTTGATGATGTTATATAATTGTAAATATCCAGTTCGCGATAAAAATGATATTTAAGATTTAATAAACATAAAATTAATCGTTTGTGAGAGAAAAATTTATGTTTTTTAATTATATGTATGTAATAAAAAAACAAAATAAATTGCAAAAATGTGTGTCTCACTTATGTTTGTTCTAGCTCATTGCTTCATCTTTGTATGCCAATCAAGCAGCTCCATATTTTTTTCAATAAATCTCCAAATATTCGCAGAATATTTAGAGCTGCATTAGTGTTTAAATCTTTTCTCAAAATAGTTATGCAATTGCAATATATGTTTTGTAACTCAATTTCCTTGGTAATTCTGCTATTCCATTATACAGTATTACAATTGCTGTTGGTTATTTAAAATTAATAATTTGTACTTGTTAATATCCTGCATGATTTTAGTATGTAGTAATACATATTTAGCAATGTTATATGTTTGTTTTTAATTATTAAAATTCTAATATTTAATTATTTTCAATTTTGATAACTTTTCTTTATAGCTGATGAAAAGCACTATAGAAATATTTTCCATTTAATAATCTGCTTCTGTTGATATTATATTTTATGTGTAGAAGATAATGGTGTGCTTACCACATAACTCCCCCCGCCCCATTAATTTTTACTGCTCCATAAAATATAATTACAGAAAGATGGACTCATGGTATAGTCTCATTTGACTTTAATTTCTCTAAAAACTAACAATTTAAATGTAGCAAACTTTTAGGAAATTAATTTATTAGTCAAGTTATTGTATCCCTGATCAGCCCAGGTTTAAAGCTGTTGCCCTTTTCAGACTCCTGACGGCCATGATTGTGTGGCCAATCATCTTTTTCGAATGAAAATATTTGAGAGCCCAAAATGCAGTCTTGGAGAGGACATGGATTCATCTCACCTTCCCTGTCTGCCCTACACTTGTTTCCTCTACAGTGTAGGGTCGTTACTGGGAGACTAGGGCCCTTATGGACTAAACATGCCACTGTGTGATTTCCTTCGATTCTCGTTGTTGTTTTCATGTTCCTTGTGTTCTTTTTATTTTTTTTTTTATTACTTATTGTAGCCTGCCAATGAAAATAAAAAAAAAATGTTATTGTTGATGTAGAATATTTTCTTTTATAATAATAAGCTGTGTGGTATCATTTTGCAAGCGACGTTTTTGATTATACATTTTTGCAAATATTTTACTTTATATTTTTCTGGAGTGTTTATAGCATATTATTTCATGCTAATATGGCAAATATTTTTCTACTATATCTTTCAATGGTAGTCGTTTTTCTTAAAAAAAACAAGTAATATATATATATATATATATATATATATAAATTTAAAGTCAATTCCTACTTTTTTTTTCACTATATTTTAGAAAGTCCTTTATAAACAATTTTCATTCCTTTTTTTAAAATTTATCTGGCGCCTTCTATCGGTAGATATATGCAACTTAAATCTAAAAAAACTAAAATTAATTAATTAAATTTAATTACTGAATCAATATTTCAAAAAATTGTATTAACATCCAGTGTCATCCACTGCAAGTTAAAAAAATGCATTTGAACTTGAGTGGATGAATAAAAAAGAATTTTATGAAGGATTGAAAATTTGAACAAGATATATATAGGGAGAGTATGAGCTAATAGAAGGAATTGAATGAAATAATTTCCATAAAAAATAGTTTTATGTACGAGTATATTGAATCGTATCATTGAGCGTTGATTAAAAATCATTGATTTAAAAATTATGCAACATTTCCCACGTCATTAATAAGATTAGAAAGAGATTCCCATGTACACTGGATATCAAAATGGTGGCAAGTTACTGAAAATCTTTTTGACGAGAGGAAAACAAGTGTATGAACTTTTGATTTTAAGAAGCAGAGTTGATAGTGACATTGAAATTAGTATTATGTTATTATGTTTTTGTCAATTGTGTAATAAGATGTTAGTTGGAAATCTTACTCATGTACACTATAAGAAATGTAGCAAAAATGACATAAAAATATAAATTTTCAATTAGAAATATACTTTTCATCTTTCCTTTTTTTCAATTCCTTCTATTAGCTCACACTCTCCTATGTATATCTTTTCAAATTTTCAATCGTCAATAAAATACTTTTTATTCCTCCACTCAAGTTCAAATACATTTTTTGAACTTGTAGTGGATGACACTGGATGTTAATACAGTTTTTTTTAAATATTAATTCATTAATTAAATTTAATTTTAGTTTTTTTAGATTTAAGTTTTTAAAATTTCTGCAAACAAATAAAGTTGTCAAAATCAAATGATGTCCTCTACCAATAGATGGCGCCAGATAACCTTAAAAAAATGAAGAATGAAAATTATTTAAAAAGGACTTTCTGCAGTATAGTGAAAAAAAGTAGGAATTGACTTAAAATTTTTTTTTTTTTGGGTCGATATTACTTGTTTTTCTCTTTCATATGCAAGTGATTTTGCCGAATGGCCACTTAACTAGTAAAAGTATGGGAAAATTTTCATGAATGCTGGAAAAAATGTTTTGAAAAAACAACACTAGGAAAATTAAATTTTTTTTCAAAATTTCTGAGACAAACAAACGAAGTTCTCAAATCAAATGCTGTCCTCATATATACGTAAGAAAAAAAAAATCAATAATCATAAAAATATATAATCTGGTGGCAGGCTTTGCAGAAGCTAGAAGCTAGCTAAAGATGACCGGGTCATGTTGTAGGGGCTAGGATTATATTTCTTAAAATACTAGGCTCCAAAGATCCGGCCATAATCACAGAAATTTGGGGATTTTTCTTTTTCGGTGTATTCTTCATTATAAGCGAAATGGGAGGAGCCGAAATAAGCAGTGGCGCAATTATCAGCAATGGTGGACTAAGGTCGTCTGTCAACTGATAGAGTTCGTCAGCCCTACGCCCAACACTCTACAGTCATATTAGACCGGGACCTATGGATTAAAGTTATTCTAATGCCGCTGGAAATACAGAGGCAATCTTCTTGTCATAAGCAAAGCCAGCACCGCACTCAGCACTAGACAGGGGACACGTGTAGCTTGGAGATACCTATGGATTCTGAACCATTACAGACATGTATGGCACTGTCGGGACTTGAACTCGAAACCATTGGGACCGGGCACCAGAACACTAGTCACTCGTTCATCAGGCCCGAAGTAAGCCTTCACTCCGGTAATATTAGCCTTCTAGATGCATTTTAATTCATCAATTTTGGAATAAGGAACAATTTCTTTGTGTATAAAACAACTAAGTTGCTGTCTATTTCCTTTTTTTAATGAATTTTTACTTAGGATTTCTACGAATTTCAGGTTATCGACATATTTTAGATACGCATAATATACGTTTTAACTCAGCAAATTTGCTCAGCTTGTTTAAAATTTTTGCTTTTATCATTAGCAAAACATCCATGAAAAGCGATGATTTCTTGTAATTTTCCACTACAAAGTTTTTTCTCATTTTTATTCAATTCCTTCTATTAGCTCACACTCTCCCTATATATATTTATTCAAATTTTCAATCATTCATAAAATACTTTTTATTGATCCTCTCAAATTCAAATGCATTTTTTTTTTTTAACTTGTAGTGAATGGCACATGTTTTTGCAGTTTTTCAAATATTAATTCATTAATTATTAGTTTTTTTAGATTTAAGTTGTATATATCTACCAATAGTTGGTGCCAGATAAACTTAAAAAAAATGAAGGAAAATTATTTATAAAGAACTTTCTGCAATAGAGTGAAAAAAAAAGTAGGAATTGAAATTTTTTTTTTATATTACTTGTTACATGGATTTTTACTTAGCATTTCTTTGAATTTCTAATTATCGACGTATTTTAGATATGTATAATATATGTTTTAACTCAGAAAATTTGCTCAGCTTGTTTAAAATTTCTGCTTTTATCATTAGCAAAACATCCATGAAAGCGATGATTTTCTGTAATTTCAATTAATTGATCGTCTTTATCGGATGACTGTTCTTGTGGCGCCATCTTAGGGTGGGTTTCACAAATATCTACCTCCTTCAAAACAACTAAATATTTGAGAAATAGTCAAAATATTCCAAACCTTCAGTTAATCAATCAAGAATTGTACTGTACCACCCTAAAACCTATCGAAAGATCAATTTAAAAAGGTAAAAGAATGTTAATCAGATAAAATACATTTATTTCGCAAGGATTGTGACAGTGCATTTAAAAATATTAGAACGCTCTCCTTAAATTTCCCGTTTACCAAAAGGATATCATGCCCGCCTCTAGCAGTTGCATGTGATATCAGACATTTGAGTATCTAGTATTAAAGGGGATAGAGTATATAAAAACCGCACAGTTAGTGTAACTCCTTCAGTGCAAACCAGTATTTTGTTTATGAACAAGTAATATAAAAAAAAATTTAAAGTCAATTCCTGCTTTTTTTTTTTACTGTATTTCAGAAAAGTAATTTATAAATAAAGTTGAAATTTTCCTCTTACATCTGGCGCCATCTATTGGTAGATACATGCAATTTAAATCTAAAAAAGACTAAAATTAATTAAATTTAATGACTGAATTAATATTTGAAAAAACTGTCTTAACATTAGTGTCATCCACTACAAGTTCAAAAATGTATTTGAATTTGAGTGGATGAATGAAAAGTATTTTATTAACGATTGAAAATTTGAACAAGATATATATATATATAGGGAGAGTGTGAACTAATAGTAGGAATTGAATAAAGTGAAAGCAGATTAAAGGACTACTGGTCAAACATTATTAATATATTAGAAGTCCCTGATTTGCTGCAATTTGTTCAACGGATTTTAACACATTCTCATAGAAATGCCTTTGCTGAATAGGGGCTTTCTGTTAATTCAGAATGCATGGTGGAAAATCAGTCCGAAGTAAACATAGTTAGGTTGAAACAAATTTTCGATGGAGTGCTATCACAGGGGTGTGAAATCTTCGCCAAAAATTAGTTATCTCCTTCATTTTGATTTAGTAAGCCTCGGAAAAATTGCCATATATGAATAAGCTAATCCTCAGCCTTACCTTAAGAGCGCTATTAAAAGGAATAAGAATTAACGAATGGGCGATATGGCGGTTTTTGCTTGGCAACAAAATTGATTGATTGCGTCAACAACATTAATTATGCTTTTCTTTCCTTCTTCATATTAGTGATAGACGATTTGAATCATTTTTAATTAGCCAAACAATTTTTTAAATAATAGATAAAAAAAATTGGTTCTATATCGGGGAGACATCTATTGTTATTTATAATAAGTAATTTAAAAATGTTTTTTAAAAAAGTCGATTCCTACTTTTTTTCACTATATTGCAGAAAATTCTTTATAAATAATTTTCATTCATTTTTTAAGTTTATCTGACGACATGTATTGGTAGATATATGCAACTTATATCTTAAAAAAAAAAAACTAAAATTAATTAATTACATTTAATTACTGAATTAATATTTGAAAAAACTGTATTAAAATCCAGTGTCACCCACCACAAGTTCAAAAAAATTTATTTGAACTTGAGTGGATGAATAAAAAGTATTTCATGAACGATTGAAAATTTGAACAAGATATATATAGGCGAGTGTGAGCTAATAGAAGAAATTGAAAAAAAATTCGTTCTGTATCATGGCGCCATCTATTGTTATTTATAAAAACAAACAGGATAAATAATTTGTTGCTGAATGTATACTGTTTGTTTTCACAATAAGTATTTCAAATAAATGTATTTAATTTAAATTATTTTCAAGTTTTATTAATATTTTACATTTATAAATTTTTCAACACCATGTTTAATTTTTCCACTTTTTGCTTAATTTTTTTAATTTTTGAAAATTGCATTTTTTTTTTTACAACTAATATATTTTCTTTACCTCTATATTATTATCTTGTTAAATGATATAGTTTTTCCAAAATAATTTTATTTGTAATAAAAATTCATAAATCAGCTGTATCCTGGGATTTGAAGGATTGAAGCAATTCTTTATTTTCCGTTTATTATTTGAACTGATTTTTGTAACAGCATTCTTTTTACCCTGAAAATCTATCATATTATACTTAGAAATAATAAAATTGTCAAAAATAAGATTTGTTAAGTGATATTTATTTAAAAACATGTTACATTTATGCATAATTTATCTTTATGTAATAGTTCATTCTCCTTGTGCATGATACATTTTTTTTTTTTTTAGCTATATTCACGTTTTTTTTTTTTAAAAATTGGATACATACAATTTTCCATTTAATTTTAAAAACTTTTAAAGGACTACTTTTGTTCATACAAATAGTCTAATTTTATACAATATACCAAAGTAGCGCTATTTTCTGAAAGTTTTTAGAGGAATTTATGTAGCATGTTTCAAATAATTTTTTTTTTGTCAAGATACTCAAAGCGATCATTTTTAAACCATGTTGTTGTTCTAATGTAGCTGGCAATACAGAGTCAGTAAATCTTTATACCACAAGCAAGGGCTGCACTGATGTTACTCATTGAGCACGCGTAGCTTGAAGATAGGGACGCGAGGGACATTACCCCCACAACGCTCTACTAGACGGGGGGCTTACGGTTTAAAGTGGATTTCGAACTACTACAAACATCCATGGCACAGCCGGGATCCGAGTCCCTGGCAACTGGCGTGCCGATTACGGAGTACCAACAGGGGGAAATACCCCTTAAACCTCCTCATCTTAATTCATAGATATGCTTTAAATTCTAATTGACTGCTTAATTAATGTTAGTAGAAATACAAGATAAAGTTTCAAGAAATTCAAATTAAATGGTACTAAAAAAAAAAAAAAAAAAAAAGATTAAAAATACTAATAATAAAAAGTCAAATGCAAAAAAAATTTAAAGTTACACTTAAATTCGGTACAATTAGGGCCAGATGTCGATGCCAAAACTATTGAAAAAGTAAACAGAGTTTAATGAACTCATTGTGATGTAAATAGTACACAAAGGGTTATGCTGAACGGTAGGTAGTGATGGTAGTGATACTGAAAAATAAAATAGATTATCCCTACAAAAAAAAAAAAGGCCAAAATCAGAATCGATTTTTAATTATTTTTCAATTTCCTGCAGACATGGATCCGATTCCTTGAGCGCTAGCCATCAGGTCCCCTCATATATATAGTGTCCTAGCACTAAAATGTCACGTAGAAAGAATTGGCATGACTGCGGTCTTTTGGGAAATAAGTAATGAGAAATATTTGAAAATTTACACACATTCATCTTCGTGCACTAAAGTACATGTTGCTAAACATTGGCAAAACTTTTTTTTTTTTTTTTTCCAAAAATTATTTATAACAGTTTTTTTTTTATTTTTTTTAAGAATAAGCCGTAAAATACTGGTAATATTTATAAGCTTTTTTTATATATAATGCATATATATAATATATGAAGAATAAATTCTTTAATCTCATATGCAGATGGAAATTTTATGCTATTTTCCTTTTAATATCGTGCGATCTAAAACTAGAACTAATTAAAATTCTTTTCATTCCATTAAAATGCCTCTTTTCAATGACATTTCCTCCCTTATGAAGCCGCTCTTTTTCAATCCGTACGAATTGTCAGCCTGCCAATTTTCCATTCGATCGGACTGTAGTAGATTTTATTTTTCATATAATAATGAGATTTTTTTTTTTTTTTTTTTTTGGAAGCGGCGTTTTCGTGTCCATTTCCTTTCTCAATTTTTTTAAATTTGTTTCACCAGCCAATAATTAAATAATGTAAAACTATTTTAAGAGATCATGTGGGGAATGTAAAGATTATTTTTATTTTAAAATGAAAATGATATTTTTCAATAAAGAAAATCGTTTGGGATTATATGTTTTTTTTTTTTTTGTAAGACCACTGTTTCTTCGTCTTCAACGCGTTCTCTGCCTTCTTTGAACTGTTTATACCACTTCTAAACATTTCTTTCCGATATAGGAATGCTCAACGAATGCCTTCTGCGGCATTCTATACGATTCCGTTAAGAAAATTGAATGCATGTTCTTTGCTCAATGAATTCAGACCTTTCAAAAATCGCCGGAATCAGTTTTAGCGTCTCACAAACCCAAGCGTAACTCAAACACTAATGAATATGCTGACCTGAAATTTCACACAGATGTCAAAGGCAGTGCCAAAAACAGAAAAAAAAGAAAAAAAAATGAAATTCCATATTCCCGGAAAGTTTAAATTGGTTTTACTTTTTGGTCATAGTAGTAGGAATGACTTCCGGAGTACTTAAAACTGTTTTTTTTCAGAATTTAATTGAATGCCGAATTCGCTTTTGCCACACTGTCATGCTGTTGTAAACATTGTATATTTTAATGCGGCAAATTTAATAAGAGAAAAGTGCAATATAAATAGAAAAATTCCAAAATTATAATTCATTTAAATTACCTCAAAAATATGCTTTACACATATAATTAACATTATTCATTAAAATATTTACATTTTTTTCGTTATCCATTTTTAATTTCTTTAGGTCGTATTTTAAAAAGTTTGTCATGAATTTTAATTTTTTCTTCTAAAACTTGAAGAAATATTTAGAAATGTTTTTATTTTTAAGGTTAGGAACTTGTTTCATGGATGCATGACCAGTGAAAATCATTGTAAACTTAAGTTTTTTTTTTTCAAATTTAACCCTTCCCACTCTATAGGTCCATTCTTAATACAAAGCTCATGACTTGATACTGTCATAATGTAAAAATAAAGAACGGAACCTACTCTAAATTTCTGAGTTCAAAAAAATTTAACTCTCGTGTCAAGTTAACGCTATTCTTAAAGAAAATTATCTGTTATGCTCTAAGAAACTAAATAAGATTTTAAAATTAATAACATTTAATAATTTATTTAGTAGTTTGAACTCTTAACTTTTATAAGCTTCAGATTTCGTACTTTTATTTTTTTCAGAGTGTATCAAAATCAGGTTTACTCATGAAAATACTAGACTTTATTAAGCGATAGATTTACTTCGTGACAAAAACTGTTTAAATGGAGAACAACTACTTAACGCACATTCTCTTTTCAAGGATTCTTCAATATTTCTAAGATCTATGAAGATTCGGAGTTTTTCCCAAAAAATATTTATTTGAGAGCTTTAATTCAAAGTAGAGTCATGACAAAAAGACAAAATTATTATAAAGAATAAACATAAAATTGGTGATCAGAAGTTTTTGGTTTTTTATTAAGCAAGTAGACTACTGGCCATTAAAATTGCTACACAAGGAAGAAATGCAGATAACAAAATGATATTTATTGATAAATATATTAAACTGGAAATAACAAGTGATTAAATATTCAAGAAATTTGGATGCATAGATCCTGAGAAATCAGTACCCAGAACAACCACCTCTATCTGTAATAACAACACTTGCCTAGGCATTGAGTCTAACAGATATTGGATGGAATGTACAGGTACAAATGCCCATGCACCTTCAAAACGATGCGCACAGCTCAATCAACCATGTTTTCGTGAGAGATCTGGTGAACGTGGGACAAGACAACAGCCGAACATTTTCAATCATCCGGATACCGGCAGATGTTTTGTTGAAACTATTTCGCAGGGTGCGAATAAAGGTGAAGAGCCAGGTCAAGACAACAGCCGAACATTTTCAAAGTATCAAAACAAGAGGTGACGATACCGGCCAATCATACCATCACGCCAGGTGATGGGCCAGTATGACGATGACGAATGCAGATTGCCAATGTGCGTTCACCACGATGCCGCTAAACATGGATACGACCATCTTGAACCGAACCTGGATTTGTCTGAAAATCTGCCAATAGGCAGACGACTTTGGCCCGCCATGGGGCTGTTGGGCCACTGATAATGATGATAGGAAATAAGTTTACAATTAGCATATATAAAAATTTTAACTTAACTGTTGCTTAATTTGATTGACGCCTTCATATATAAAGTACTTCGCTGTCATTGTAAGAAAATTATTTATTAATTTATTCATATATGAAATTCGTAATCCGATAACTGGTTATATTTATTATATTCCAATATTATATGATCAATAAGGTTGAAATTGTTTTTCCTTCAAATAATGAGTGTAACGTGAGATGCATACTAGGTTAGTTGTCCATTACTCACATGCGAAAGACTGCATGTGATTTTAAAAAAGAGGCTATAAAAATTAGCATTTAAGATAATCTGCTTCACTAAAATGCTCATCAGTTTTAAGAAATTTTCTATTCCATCAACATGTATTTTCCAGACATTATAGCACTAAATATAAAGAAATACAAAATCTTTTCATGTCAATGAAAAATAATGGCGGAAAAGACCTGTAAACTTGCCTGCATACGAGTATGCCTTCAAACCGGGATTTCGAAATGTGCATATTAGTTATTTTGCTTCTACTGATTTGTACCAAAATTAGTATTTTCTTTTTAGTCATACCTAAATTTTATTACGTAGTGATTCTACCTTTTTTTCACCACTGACAATAATTTTTATTAAAGTAGGAAAACCTTATTAAGCAATGTTGACTTACTACTGAGCCCAAAAAGTAAGACCAATTATTATTTTTTTAAAACTCTATATTTATTCCGCCAAATTTATTTCATCGCCTTCAAAGTAATCTCCTCCGGACACAATGCACTTATGACAACGTTCTTTCATTCCCCAATGCCTGCTAAAAGTCATTGGCAGGGATGACCTTCAAAGCGCGCACCGATTCACGTTGAATCTCTTCCCTCGACTCGAAACGGTGTCCCCTGAATTATCTTTTGAGTTTAGGAATAGCCAGTAGTCGCACACTGTCAATACAGTGGTTGAGGAACGATATGGGTTTCATTTTTGGCGAAAAAAAGCACGAAGAATCAATGCAATGTGATTTGGCGCATTCAGTGTTTTCGGTACCAATCGAGATTTAACGCGTTTGAGGCCCAAAATGGAATGGACCGATCCCTTCTGAATTCCAACATCATCAGCAATGTCTCTAATTGAAAATAAACGGTTTGCAAGCACGAAATCTGAGCATGTCGGCTGAGATTAAGGGTCGACCGGAGGGCTCTTCGTCTTCAACGCGTTCTCTGCGTCTTTTGAACTATTTTTATCACTTCTAAACATTTCTTTCCGATATAGGAATGCTCATAGAACGCCTTCTGCAACATTCTATACGTTTCCGCAAACAAAATTGAATGCAAGTTCATTTCTCATAAATTCAGACATTTCAAAAAATCGGAGGAATCAGTAATAGCTTCTCAAAAGCCAAGCGTAACTCGAACACTACTGAATATTTTGACGTCAAATTTCACACAGATGTCAAGGACAGTACCAGGAACAAAAAATTAAACAAAATAAATAAAATTCCATAAACTCCGGTAATTTTAAATTGAAAATTGGTCTTTTTTTTTTGACATAGTAGTACATCTTGCATCTTGAATCATAACAATGCACTTTTCAATATCAATATATGAATTCTGTTCATTCCTATTGCGGGAATCCAAATGTAAAAGGCTTTTTAAGAAACGTATAAAACAAGTCGTTCTATTCCCAAATTGCAGCTATTCGGTATGATATTGCTTGCAATTTGAAAGCAAACAAATTTTTATTTGGCAGAAGGGTTTTTGTTATACACCGCTCCATGTGAAGCACATTAATTACTGAAGTAGACACGGCCATCCAAGACATCGCAAACAAAACGCACTAAATCAGGGATGGGCGAACTACGGCCCGCGGATAGAATTTTAATTTGTCGGTCCGGGGCAAATTAAAAAATGAAATGTATATTTATATAATATATATCCAGATCCTTTTCTACTTTGATTAAATATTATTTTTTTCTTCATTTTTCAAAGGACTGATGATCTTTTTACTTTCTCTCTGTTTTTGTTCTACAAAACATAAATCGGCGGAAATAGCAAGCACAGACATCTTTCAATTGCTAAAGTGTTAAAAGCGGCAGTTCTTTGTTAGTTATAGCTGTAGATTGACGCCAACAAATTAAAGTTTTACAAATCATTATCGAAAGTCAGTTTCCCAAATTTAATACCTCACGCCCAGAAAATCAGTGCTATGTTTGCTTCATCTTATATATGTGAACAAGGGGCCTGAATGGCCGAGTGACTAGAGCTCTGGCGCTCCGTACTACAGGTTTCGGGTTCGAGTCCCGGCGGTGCCATGGATGTTTGTAGTGGTTCGGAATCCACTTTAAACCGTAGGTCCCGGTCCTAATAGGATCGTAGAGTTTTGCGGGGGCATTGTTACTCCGCGTCCGTACTTCAAGTTGCACGCGCCCTCTGGGTAATGCAAAGTAACGTCTGTGCAGCGCTTGCCTAAAGGCATTCAAGACCAAGCTGTCTAAGTGTTTGCCAGCTGCATTGGAACAAATATATATATATATATATATATATATGTGAACAAGTGTTTTCAACCATGGACCTTAGAAAGAATTGTTTCAGAAGTAGACTGACAGATGAGCATTTAGCCTCGTTCCTTAAAACCAGTACATTTCACTTCGAACCTCAATGCAAGGAAGTTTTAAAAATGAAATCGCAATTTCATTCATCTCATTAACATATTTAAATTGTAATACTTGTATATTGTTTTTAAAATTTTAGAAAAATTTATCTTGGCCCGCCGAACTTTTTTTGTTCGATTTTTGGCCCGCGACCGAAAAAAATTTTCCCCTCCCTGCACTAAGTCCTGGGGTTTACGAAGGAATTGCGGTTTTGTTTGAAAGCAAACGAGAAGTTGAAAAGGAAGGTCTTCGAAGCACCCCGGCGGGTCTGCGCTTTCCCCTGCTATACATCCTCTCACTACGCATTAAACAAACACCTAAATGACCTTTCTAATTGGCATGATAAGTGGAAAATTGCTTTTAACACTAGCAAAACCGAAGGAGTCTTCTTCAGCAAGAACCAAAAATATAAAAAACCAGCCATCTACCTAAAAAAACAACTTATCTGTTGGAAATCAGAAACAAAATATCTTCATAAACATCTAAATTGGAATTTTCCTTTTAACTATGTCAAACAAAAACACAGAAAAACATTAGAAGATTCTATCCCTTTATAGCAAGAAACTCACACATGAGTTGACATAATAATTTTCTGATTTTCACCTCTCTGCTTCGTCCTTATCTCCTCACCTATGTTTGCCCGGTATGAGCCTATGCCGCTAATTACAATACTAAAATCTTCGAAGCTCAATAAATATAACTATTAAACAAATAGCGAATGTCAAACTGGTTCATGAGAAACGTTGATATTCAAAGAGATCTATCTCATTTCTACCTCTCAAAAAGGGCTGGAAAAAACTTTCAGAAATTTTCTTCAATAATATTGACAACCACCAACATCTGGCCATTCAAGAGATCGAACACTATGAACCGCACTCTAATTTTAGAAGACCTAGGAATATTCTGCTCTAACCTTCCTAAAATCAATTTTAAAGTGTTGGACGTTTTCAAATCTCACGATTTCTTTTTAATCTCTGGGCATTGCCAATGTTTTCATTCTTTTATGTTTGTCAACACCGGAGATGAGGCCACTGAAGGGGTCAGTGAGCTCCAATAATCTTCAACATCTCTCTCTGCATCCTCTCATTTGCTAGACGCCATAGAAATTCCATTGTTTTCCTACGGAATTGACCATGAAGAATTATTCGTGAATAGGGTACGTTATGATTGTGGAATGATACGTACTATTGTGTTCAAAAAGTAACACCAATTTTAATTTAAAATTCCCGGAGCTTATGGAATTTCAATTTTTTTCTTCTTTCTTTTTTAGGTTGCTGGTACTGTCCTTGACATCGGTGTGAAATTTGACGCCCAAATATTCATTAGTGTTTGAGTTACGCTTGGATTCTTAATTATAAGTGTAAAGCATATTTTTGAGGTAATTTAACTGAATTATAATTTTGGAATTTTTCTATTTATATTGCACTTTTTCTCTTATTAAATTTGCCGCATTAAAATATACAATGTTTACAACAGCGTGACAATGTGGCAAAACGAATTCAGCATTCAATTAAATTCCGAAAAACAGTTTAAGTACTCCGAAAGTCTTTCCTACTACTATGACCAAAAATAAAACCAATTTAAACTTCCCGGGAATATGGAATTTCAATTTTTTCTTCTTTTTTTTTTTTTCTGTTGTTGGCACTGCCTTTGACATCTGTGTGAAATTTCATGTCAAAATATTCATTAGTGTTTGAGTTACGCTTGGCTTTGTGAGACGCTAAAACTGGTCCCGACGATTTTTGAAATGTCTGAATTCATTGAGCAAAGAACTTGCATTCAATTTTCTTAATGGAATCGTATAGAATGTCGCAAAAGGCATTCGTTGAGCATTCCTATATCGGAAAGAAATGTTTAGAAGTGGTATAAACAGTACAAAGAAGGCAGAGAACCCGTTGAAGACGGAAAAAACGTTGGCATAAGTGCATTGTGTTCGGAGGGGATTACTTTGAAGGTGATGAAATAAATTCGGAAGAATAAATAAACACTTTTGAAAAAAATTTTTTTGGGTACAGTAGTAAAATATGACCAGAAAAGAGTAAAGAACGAATGTACGTATTTTAATGAATAGTGTAAATTATATGTGTAAAGTATATTTTTTTCGTTAATTTTAACTGAATTACAATTTTGAAATTTTTCCTATTTATATTGCCCTTTTTCTCTTAACTTGCCGCAGTAAAATATACAATGTTTACAACAGTCTGAAAGGTGATATTTGTAATTCAATAAAAATTGGCAAAAGCGAATTCGACATTCAATAAAACTCTGAAGAAACAGTTTTAAGTATTCCGAAAGTCATTCATACATGGAGAGAGTCTTTTTCCCTCACTGCATTTTATTTGTAAGAGATTTATTTACTGAAACGCATATCGTAAATGTAATCATTTTCCAATTAAGTACCCCTGTTGTGGAGATTCGCGTTGCATCTCTTAAATCGACACAAAACGGTGTCCCCGGAGTGGTCTTTTGAGTTTAGGAAATAGCCAGAGGTCGCGCGGTGTGAATACGGTGGTTGTGGAACGGTATGGGTTTCATTATTTGAGCGTTTGAACCCAAAATGGAACTGGCCGATCATTTTGAAATTCCAACATCATCATCAAGATCTATAATAGTTAATCGTCGGTTTGCAAGCACCAAATCTTAAATGAATCTTAGCCTCGTCGATTGTGGTTGATGGTCGACCAGAGAGCTCTTCGTTTGAACTGTTTGTGCCCCTTCTAAACATTTCTTTCCGATATAGGAATGCTCACCGAATGCCTTCTGCAACATTCTATACGTTTCCGCTAACAAAATTGAATGCAAGTTCTTTGCTCAATCCATTCGGACATTTCAAAAATCGTTGAAATCAGTTTTAGCGTCTCACAAAGCCAAGCGTAACTCAAACACTAATGAATATGTTGACTTGAAATTTCACACAGATGTCAAGGACAGTGCCAACCACCTAAAAGAAATTGAAATTCCATAATAGCCCCAGGAATTTTAAATTGAAGATTGGTCTTACTTTTGGACACAGTATTAGATGATTTCTGCTAGAAACACTGGAGAATCATTCCATTATGCAACTACTGGCCCACTCACAGAATCATAGCATCGTAAAATTCCTTGTAGACAATCTACAATCTTCCTTGTAGACTTGCATCTACATTTTAATTTTCAGTGTCACATAAATATAATTTACAGCCCATGTACTAATTACAATATAACCCATTTAATAAATTTTATAGAAGTAAATGAACAATCAGTCATCCCAAGGATTTATGAATCCAGAAATATGAACTAAAATTTCTGCCCCTTTCCTTAAAATAAGTAAAAATATTTTGTTAATGTAGAATCTTTGTTTAGTTTCTGACCCTCTTGAACGCTATTTTTAATGAAGTATTTTAACATTCTATATGTAATTGAATATCAACATTAAATTTTTTACAGACACTAAAACCAATTCACATACCTTTTAACCCTCTACTATTTTAATACATTTAAAGAAGATACCATACATATATATATATATATATATATGTAGACTTCTCTATCAGTCTAGCAAAAGTGTAATGGACGGAGTGGGTTGTCTAGGGGTGTATTTCCAAACACATTGACGAAACGTTGGTTTCCTCTCAACAGCAGAGATTTTTAATGAAAGATACTCTATTACAGCGATATTTACAGAAAGTATTAATACATGACAATCACATTCTCTCGCTGCTTCACGCAGCCCGTTCCAGTTTCGACTCCTCCGTTGACGGGTAGCGTTCTACTGCCGCGCCAAGCTACGGGGCTTCTTTCCTTCTCCCAGGGCCAGAGTTCAAAGTCGAAATCCTGCCGTTACATGGCAAAAGGTTTGCGTCAGACACATAGTTCGTGATGTGTCGCCATCTGCTGATTAGCATATAAACAAATCTTACATATATATATATATATTTCAAAAGTTACACCAGAAATATTGAAAATCTTTATATCCAAAGAAGCTATATATTCCATCCATATGAAACTAAATATTCATCAATGCCAGCTGATCTTTATTTATATTATTTCGAAATTTATTATTGTGCAATTTAAAAACATGCTCCATCGTACACTACAGACACTAAAACCAATTCACATACCTTTTAACCCTCTACTATTTTAAGACATTTAAAGAAGATACCATATATATATATATATATATTTCAAAAGTTACACCAGAAATATTGCAAATCTTTATATACAAAGAAGCTATATATTTCATCCACATGAAACTAAATATTCATCAATGCCAGATGATCTTTACTTATATTATTTCGAAATTTATTATTGTGCAATTTAAAAACATGCTCTGATCGTGCAATTTATAATAACATTCCTAATAATGCAATTTATAATAAAATTTTATTCATATGTAATTTAATATCAACATTAAATTTTTACAGACACTAAAACCAATTCATATACTTCTTAACTATTTACTATTTTAATACATACATATTTCAAAAGTTACATCAGAAATATTGCAATTCTTTACATCCAAAGATGCTATCCATCCATGTGAAACTAAATATCCATCAATGTCAGTTGATCTTTACTTACACTATTTTGAAATTTATTATTGTGCAATTCAAAAACATGCTCTAAACGTGCATTTTATAATAACAGCCCTACACAAAAAATATGCTCTTAATACACTCATGTCCATAAATTAAGGATAAATCAGAATCACACAGAAATTGAACTCCAAAATAAAAATTTCACCTGTAGAATTATCACACACATCTTGAAGAATATGCAAATTACAGGAAACCACCAGATGGCGCGGATAGTACGTCACAATGACGAGTGTAAGAGAGGGGTATATAAGGAATGGTGGCGAAGAAGTAAAATTGTTCACAAGCGCTTTAAAAGCCTTTCAGTGCTATAGCCGCATAGTTATGGCACAAAGGAAGCATTTGGATGATTTTTTACGTGGTAGGTCTATATTGTTATTATTATTTTTTTTTTTTTTTTTTGGGGGACTTTAAACAAACCATTCAGTTTTGAATAACGACAAATAAAGAATGCAAAATAATAAAAAAATAATAATAAGGCAAAATTCTTAAAAATAGTTTTCCAAATTTAAAAGTTAAAATATTTATTGGAAATCCGAAATATTAAACAACTGAATCACATTTTGCAATTAACATGATAAAAAATAAATAACATTAAAAATCAATACTTTACATGAAATACATGAGAATTCATTAAGAAGAGATATTTTTCATGACTTAATATCTCCCATACATTACATATTGCCATTGCAAAATTCAAATGTAGGATTTTTAAAATATAATTGTAAATTAAGTATTTAATTTGAGGGAAATTTATTTAAATTTGTTGCATTTAAAGAGAAATGACGCTATAAAATAGATAAAAATAAATAAAACGCTATAAAATACATTATTTAAATAAAAAATGTATCGCATTTTAGTTTTAAGAAAAATAGCAAATAAAAATTTTGAACTAATTTTATCATTACGCAATGTATAAAAAAAAAATAGATTGACAGGATAAAAATGAAATCTTTGAAAAAATACAATACACATAAAAAATTTTTAGGATTATAATAAATATAGAATAAAATACACGATAAAGCTGCAACACGTTACACAATGTTACATTTCAAAATATACCGTATTAAATAATTTAATTAAATAGTTCTTCTTTATCATAAAATTTTTTTCGGGATTTTTTTCTGTCAAATTAAAATACTTAAAAAAATTCTTATTTGTTGAGCCCCATTATAAAAATTGTATTAACCCTTAATTACTACTGTGTCCAAAAAGTAAGACTTCAAAACTCTTTTTTTATTTTCAAAAATATATTTCATCGCCTTCAAAATAATCCCCTCCGCACACTATGGACTTATGCCAACTTTTTTCCAATTCTCAATGCATGCTAAAAAGTAATCGGCAAGAATGACCTTCAAAGCGCGCGGAATCTCTTCAATCGACACAAAACGGTGTTCCCGGGTGGTCTTTTGAGTTTAGGGAATAGCCAGAAGTCGCACGGTGTGAATACAGTGGATGTGGAACGGGGTTTCATTTTTGGCGAAAACGTCATCGAAGAATTTGACGGCGTTTTCGGTACCTATCGGGTTTGACGCGTTTATTTAAAAATGGAATGACCGATCCTTTTGAAATTTCAACATCATCAGCAAGATCTCTAATTTTAAATCGATGGTTTGCAAGCACCAATCTTTAATTTTTGGACTTTTAATTTTTTCGTCAGTTGAGGTTGATGGTCGACCGGAGGGCTGTTCGCCTTCAACGCGTTCTTTGCCTTCTTTGAACTGTTTATACAGCTTCTAAACATTTCTTTCAGCTATAGGAATGCTCACCGAATGCCTTCTGCAACATCCTATACGTTTCCGCAAACAAAACTGAATGCAAGTTCTTTGTTCAATTAATTCAGACCTTTCAAAAATCGCCGGAATCAGTTTTAGCGTCTCACAAAGCCAAGCTAACTCAAACACTAATGGATATTTTGTCGTCAAGGACAGTGACGAAAACCTAAAAAGAAAAAAAATTGAAATTCCATAAGCCCCGGGAATTTTAAATTGAAAATTGGTCTTACTTTTTTGGACACAGTAGTATTGAGTTATATGTCATTACACCTAAAGCGTAGTCTCACAGAATGTGAATATAACACCGATAAAACTATTTTTATGTCTTCTGAACACAATATATATTTGTTGTGAAACTTTTTAGAAATTAAATACACTCATGTCCATAAATTAAGGATAATTCAGAATCATCCAGAAATTAAACTCTAAAATAAAAATTTCACCTGTAGAATTATCACACACATCTTGAAGAAGAATATGCAAATTACAGGAAACCACCAGATGGCGCAGATAGTACGTCATAATGACGAGAGTGCATAGTTATGGCACATAACCGCATAGTAATAACCGCATAGTTATGGCACAAAGGAAGCATTTGGATGATTTTTACGTGGTAGAATTATCGGACGACTGGAATGGGACGTACCCAGCTGGAAGTATCCGACGAACTTGGAAACGCCCAGAGTGTCATATCCAAGCTTTGGCAACGATTCCAAGATGATGGTAATGTGAGTAGATGTTACAGCACAGGTCGCCCCCAAGTTACAACGCCGAATGAGGACCGGTATTTAGTAGTTACTGCCAAAAGAAACAGACGGAGCACAGCATCTGACCTGTCTTGTCAGCTCTCTTCAGCTACCGGTATGACAGTTTCAAGGCAGACCGTGTACAGACGCTTAGGGCACATTGGTCTATATGCTCATAGGCCTGTCAGATGTGTTCCACTTACCGCAACTCACTGTCGCCTGCGATTAACCCTGGAGTAGAGCATGCATTGTGGACACCGCAACAGTGGTCTTGTGTGATGTTTTCCGACGAGTCCAGGTTTAGTTTGCAGTCTGATTCTCGCCGGACTTTCATACGGAGAGCGCCAGATACCCGTTACCACCAAGAGAACACCATTGAATGACACCTTTACGGGTGATTTGCAGGGGATGCAGCCGGGGGAGGGTTATTCTTGGTTCCAGAACTGACCTGCATGTTGTTCAGAGTGTAACGATGAGGCCACATCTATCGGGATGTCATTCTGGAAACAACATGTGGCACACGTTTCGGGGCGCCATGGGTCTAATTTCTGTTTATGGATGACAACGCCCGTCCTGACTGCAAACATCGTAGACGAATGCCT
>BPLR01004509.1:0-24762 GCA_021605095.1 Caerostris extrusa | reverse complement strand
TTTTATTCATTTGCAAACGTAACTTTGTAGCCTGCACGCCATAGAACTCTGCGCAGTTAAATGTTATTACTTTCTTAAATATTATTATGGTACTTCTATAGCGGCCTTGACTATTTGATACGCCCGTTGGCACAATTGTGTGCATGACATGGAAATTATACTGTGAAATATTTACTTATTTTTAAGGCAGTCTAGTTTGCCATTGCTAAACTAAAAGTGTATCAGTTTAAAAAATTTCAAAAATGTTTACTATATTGCTTAAGCATTATTTTTATATTTGCTCGAAAAATGTAATGATAAAAGTAAATCTTATTTTGTTTTATTTTTTCCGAAGACTTTCAAAAAGATTAATTTCATTTTAAAATGGTGAGTGTAGTTTTAACATTATTGGATATAAAACATATTTATGTTAATACAAACAACGCGAAAAAAAAAAAAAAAATACAAGCATTTTTGAATTTAAAAGTTTTTATTATAATATAAAAGCTGATGTTAAGAACAACCCCCTCTCTTTTAAAAAAGACATTCTCTTAGCGATTCTCGCACTTTAATTAATGCCATCACTCTTCATCAAAGAGATCGTTCCGCTGGTGTATTCCAGTTCTTTTCAGAATAGGTGTTCACTACCCGCCTGTCATCTCCTGATGTGAAAACCGTGATGTTATGGATACTGGCAACGTTACAGATAAAAACGTAAGCAAACGCCAATTCGGGATCATCATTATCGGATGATAATGGTTTTCACTCTTCTAATGCAGCTGGCAAATAGACCGTGATCTTCGCCATAAGGGATGCACCGATGTTACTCACTTTGCATTACCCAGGGGGCGCGCGTAACTTGATTAACAATGCCCCGGCACTCTACGATCCTGTTAGGACCGGGACCTGTGGATTCCGAACCACTACAAACACCCATGGCAAAGCCGGGATTTGAACCCGATATCTGTGGTACCGAATGCCAGAGCGCTCCATTCTCGGCCGTCAGGCCCACTCACACTCAATATAAAAAAATAATAATAAAAAAAAAAGGTAAAAAAGGCCTATGGAAAAAACAACAACACAGAATTCTCACTTCCAAGATCCCGTTAAATGTTTATGCCATTTCCGGAACACGACTTCGTTATTGGCGCATCAGCCCGCGCATTATTGGCGCATCAGCTAATCACTCCGTCATCAGGCTCTAAATGCATATCTACTGTTAGAAAAAGTAAAAACTCATTGAAGTGTTCGGTAAGAGCGTCCTGTGTAACACCTGATGCCTGATCAATTTGGGAATCACAGCAAAGCGGTAGCACATACCAGAGCTTTCACGAAACAAACTTGCCTTGCCCGATGCAGAAATCTGCGACAAATCCATGTTTGCGTTTCACGCAAACGTAGAAGTATATTTTTAAAATACTCCTAATAGTTTGATATTAAAATAACTTAGCATTTGAAGGTCTTAACGACACCACAGAACCAGCTGCCATGGAGATATTGAATAATCTCAAGAATTGTTATTTGTGTGCCACTCAATATTGTATTAACAACCATAAATAAATTAATAGTTTAAAAAAACACGCTTTTAGAGTTAATCAAACTAAAAAGTAAAAAATAATTTTAACATAAGAATAAAATGACTGACGAGAAAATGAATGTCACTGTTCTAAAAGCGTGGGGAGCTCGATATCAATCGTTATAATTTTCACTAGTTTCATTCCGAAATGCAGAGTTAGTTAACACTGTCATACAAAGCACCGCACGCTTTTGTATGACAGTGTTTTTTCTCGTTTTCTTTGTATGACAGTTTTTAAGTTTGATTAACTCTAAAAGCATGTTTTTTATTTTTAAACTATAATATTTAAATGAGGTCCCGGTACGGAGGACTGGTTCTTACAATAATTTAATTGTGAGTAAAACAAAGGCTATATGCGAATATGTCGAGCCAGCCAGGGATTCGAACAGGGAACCTCCTAATCAGGCGCGTTATCCATTGTGCCGCTGTCCACGTAGGTTTGAATGTCTGAAAGATGCCTGTAAATGTTTCTTTGCAACTTAAATAGTGTGTATGAGGAGAAACAGATCTCAGGGGAAAATGATGCGCCGATCAAGATGACTTTTCAAAGGCTGTGTGTTTTAATCACTAATACTGACGATCCTAATCATGATAATATACTTATCAAAAATATTTTATTGTCCTCGGTCCTGATAAGTCTACAACGTTTAAATTAAATCGGATCGCTTAAAGTAAGGCAAAATCGAGCCCAAAGAGTCAGTTACATACATACAAACATACAGGTGAAACTAATAAAAGCGTATAAATAAGTGAGCAACGTCTTCTATTCGACGGGATGGTTTCACCACCCATACCAGAAAACAGGCAGTGCAAAGTCGTCATAAGATATCGCTTGGAAATATTGCGATACCAATTTTCACTGTAAATAAGTTTGAGAAATTAATTGAAAAAAAAAAAATGAACAAAAAGGATTAACGTCCTCCCACCACCCGACAGATTGCTGTAAGTGATGGTTCGTCAAAATGGCTACCTCAACGAAATCTGTCTGTAACACGTCCTGAAATGTTTTCCGGACACAGAACCGCGAAATCAAGCCTTGGTCATTTTCCTTGAAGAGAAGCCACCAAATCTAAATGCTCAAAGTGCTGTTTTCCACACTTTTCGAAGAATATCCACAGTTGATGGTCTTATAGAAAACTTAATCTGCATTACTGTTGAATTGAAGGCTACTTTGTTTCGTGGCAAGAATGTCTAAAATTTCCGTATCAAGTTAAAGGACAATTTATTTCTCAAACATCAGCCAAGAAATTTATCTTAAGCAGCAAAAATCAATCGTTGCATTTCTTATGTTCAAATACTCAAGTCTGCTCCGAACCAGATTCAAGATACCACTTTCCGCATCTCTTGGTGACAACTCAGGCAGCACTGACATTCCCGCGCCATTTCTAAAAGAACTGAAAAACATTTTTTCCCCTAATGCAGCTGGCAAACACTTAAACAGTTATCTTTACGTTATAAGGAAGGGCTGCACCGACGTTACTCATTTAGCACTAAGCAGGGGCGCGTGTAGCTTGAAGATATGCTATGGACGCGAGTAACACTACCCCCCACAACGCTCTGTGATCGTGTTAGACCAGGACCTACGGTTTAAAAAGTAGATTCCGAACCACTACAAACATCCATGGCACCTGCGGGACTCGAACTCGAAACCTGTATACCGAGCATCAGAGCTCTAGCCACTCTGCCATCAGGCCCTTTTTTGAGAGAAAACGATTTCGATATCCATCATCAAAATAGCCGATGTTCGAAATGGGAAATTCGATGTTCATTGAATGTATGTGTTTTCCGATATTTGTTAATCAGCGTTTCTGCATACTGCTCGTTGCGTTATTATATTTCCTTGTGGATTTTAATGCTATGTCGTTGAAAGAGAAGTTTCACTTTTTATTTTATATCATTTTGAAATTGTTTTATTTAAATGTTTGATGTTTCTATATATTTAAATTTTGTAGCATTTATTTAATCCATATTTATTTAGTGCTACTTTCACATATATATGTATATCATAATGGGCAAACATATTGGTAATAAAATGAATCGATTGACTTTCGTCGTGGATTGATTTTATTTAAAGGGTTAATTTTTTATTTAAGTCAAAAAGGTGAAAATTTTGAACAAAAAGTATCTTGGCAAAAGGCTTTCTACACAACATTCTTAAACAACTTAAGTATAGCAACTAAAATGGATTTTTTATTTTACTATATTAAACCTAAGAAAAGGTCATTAAAAGTTATTTAGATTTTATTCACACTCCTGTTTCTGAATAAAAATTATCTTATTATTTTGCAGAAGTATAAATTTGTGTATAGAAATTTGTACTTATATATATTGCTATCACATTTATAATAATCTTTCTACTTGGTAAGTTTGATATACAGATAAACATTCCTTAATGTTATATAGTGATTTATTCTTGTTTATGGTTTTTTTTTTCGTTTTAGAAAAGACTTTTCAATTCCTTCTATTAGCTCACGCTTTCCTATATATATCTTGTTCAAATTTTCAATCGTTCATAAAATACTTTTTATTCTTCCACTGAAGTTCAAATACATTTTTTTTTTTTCGAACTTGTAGTGGATGACACTTGATGTTAATACGGTTTTTTCAAATATTAATTCAGTAATTAAATTTAATTATTTAATTATAGTTTTTTTAGATTTAAGTTGCATATATCTACCAATAGATGGCGCCAGATAAACTTAAAAAAAACGAATGAAAATTATTTATAAAGGACTTTCTGCAATGCAGTGAAAAAAAAGTAGGAATTGACTTAAAAATTTTTTTTATATATATTACTTGTTTTTCATTGAAGAAACATGCTTTGAAATATTTTCAATCCATAAACTTTAAAATATCGGGAAGGGGGGTAGCTTTAAATATCTACAACCTTCATTTCCTTTCCCTTACCTTTCTTAATAAGCTCACTAGAATTCCCCTCCCCCTTCGCGGGCCTATTGGCCGGTTGGATAATGCTCTGGTCTTTGGTAGCACAGGCTTCAGGTTCGAATCGTGGCGGTCGCATGGATGTTTGCTAGTGGTTTCGGAATCCACATTAAATTGTAGGTCCCGAATTAATTAACCTAAAGTGTGTAAAAAGTGACCGTAGAGCGACATTCCAAACTTCATCCCCAGCATTTTATCTTCATGTAGTCAAATTTAATATATTTTTGATATTTATTGTGCTAGAAAAAGGTATGTTGGACTTTGAAGTTGTCTTGGTAAAAAGTTAACCGAATTAAATTATTCATTTGGCACTAAATGAAGTCTGAGTGGATATTTTTACATTGAACTTTGCATAGTCAAATGCAAAAAAAAAAGGCATAATTTATTTTGGAAAAGAGAAATAATTTTGTGTTGAAAACAAAAAAGTAAAGTAAATTAGAATTGTAACCATGCTTCCTCTTACACACTGGCAAGAACGCCCCTTTGTGGCGTTCAGAGATATGGTTAGTAGGCCACGTAACTCTCACCCGAGAGAAAGTACAGCGCAATCTGCACTCCCATTGAAAAACATTTAATTTAGAATCTGTTATCCCAAGAGAAAATATATTAATATAGCCAACTAATTTGCAACCCGGTGCATTAGTTGATCTTCAGACTCTCACCCGGAGGGAAGTATATTTGTCGCATGCTGCGCGTAGCCGAGTTGCGGGCTTTCGGCTTAGAAGAAATCCTTCAATCTATAGTTATCTGTCTTTAAATGTGTAAAATATTGTATGCCTATAATTGTATGTTTGTGTGTGTGTAAATAAAGTTAGGAGTTCTCTAACCTGTGCATCTAGTATCTCACCCCAACCACACCCAGTTACAATTTGGTTGGCCAATCTGTACATTATAGAATGAACATAATTCGTACTAGAAAATAATCATTAAAACTATTTTTTTGTAAAAATTTGTTGATCGAAGAGCTCAGTGACTCCCATTTCGTTATTCATGATTTAAAAACAAGTTCCATATTCGAACTTTTAAATCTGTATAAAATCTATGTATCGTAATATCGAGATGTTAAATGGACGATATATCGATTTTAGAAATTTCAACGTCGTCCAGCCTTCCCATCCAAACGCGCTCCCAACAGGTGGCTGACAAGCTTGTGCCCCTCTCCTCAGCCCATAAGTGCCCCAGAAATTTATGCATGTGTTCGAACTTATGGCCACTTCCCACTTAAGTTCTTTTTTTTTTTTTTTTTTTTTGTTAAATATTAAGTGTTCTAATAAATCAGTATATTTCTTACCAGTGTTAACTTTATTATCACGCCTCAATGTGTTGATTGAGCCAGCTGTTTTTCCTGATTTATTTTTATTAAATATTCATCGAAAGAATAAAATTTACATAACAGATGTAAAGAAGAGATTAAAAGAGGAAAGAAAACTGAATTTTAATTTATAAATTTTCTTCTTCTTCAAAGACGCGGACCTGAATGGCTAGCGCTCTGTACCACAGGTTTCGGGTTCGAGTCCCGGCGGTGCCATGGATGTTTGTAGTGGTTCGGAATCCACTTTAAACTGTAGGTCCCGGTCTGTTTAGCCCTCGTGTGCAGAAGATAACCCTAGAGCGACAAACCAAACCAATCTTCAAAGGCGCAACAGCCCCATGGTGGGCCAAAGCTGTCTACCTACTGGCAGATTTCGAAAAATTAGATATTTTTTTTTTTGAGGGGCGGGAATTAGTGTTGTCAGCCCAACTCTCTGCAATCATATTAGAATCTACGGCTTAAAGTGAATTTCGAACCACTACAAACATCCATGGCACCGCCGAGACTTGAACACGAAAACCTGTGGCATCGAGCTCAGAGTGCTAGCCACTAGGCCATCAAGCCCAATTTATAATTAGTTTATTTAATTGTTTTTTAAAGATATTTAATTTTTTGTGTAGTATTTCTTTGTTTTACCACTTTCTTTTTTACACATTTGATCCAAATTAGTGCAATGCAAAAATTATTAATAAAAGAAATTAGATGTGGAATTGGGATTTCAGATATCTTTCTAATTACTTATAATTTAGTATGACCAATTGAACCTTGATAAACGGTTGCGTTTTATTTTTGTGGAGTCCTTCTGTATCCCTCACCTCCAATACAAATTCCTATTCGCCTTCTAGTTCCATCTGTTGGAGTTGGCAGAATGCCATTAACATAATTTTCTTCTTTTCGCCAACGCCGCAATAAAAAAATAAAATAAAATAAATAGATGCCATGACCACAATAAATATAGAAAATACATTATTATATAAGTTACTTAAAAATATATCATGCGCATGTAGATAATCTTTTTTAACAATATTTTTTGACGAAAAAATATTTATTTTTTTAGGGTGGTACAGTAATTGGAAGCGCAAGATGTAAAGATTTCACCTCACGTGCTGGCAGACTAAAGGCTGCAGCTAATTTAATATTCCATAGCATTACAGATTTAGTTGTCATTGGTGGTGATGGCAGTCTTACTGGTGCTAATATATTTCGCCAAGAATGGTCTTCTTTATTAGATGAACTTGTAGAAACAGGTATATTTTTATATTAGTAATTTTAAGATAAAATCGCAGAATAGAGGCCGTTGAGATTTGGCGTCAAAAATGTTTCAAAAGTGTGTCAAATGATAAATGTGACTCTTAAGTGAAGAGAGTTGTAATCCTATCACGGTAACTAGATTTTGCGAAGCAGAATGTGAATTTTAAAAAATGCTGCAATTTTTATGGAGTTTAATAAAGAAAATGAACAAAAATTGCTGAAAATTTAAGGTAATTTTAGAAACATGCACTTACCCCGGTATACTGGAATATGATTAAGCTGCATACGTCACTTTGGATTGTATACCACCCAGAAATAATGTTCTCTTTCATAATGACATCCATGCAGATTTCTCTACAAAAATTGGTCATGGTATTCAACGCACATTCAATCTCATCGGCTCTATCCGCAGTCGAATGCCTACTAATCCAGTCATACGTAATTCTCATAATATCATACAAATTTATTTTTGATTAAGAGTACCACGAATTTCGATGAATAGGTCTCTTCACATTTTGTGCTACACCATTAAGATTCAATATGCATCTCCACATATATCCTTCATATTTATCTTTCATAACGGTTCGAACCATAACATTTTTAGCAATTAAACCTTCAAACATATACTATTCGATAATTTACAATTTACTTTGACATTCCAAATTCCTGCTGTAGCACCCTTCCTTAAATTATAAGAAATACCTGGATTCATTGTTACCAAAATAAAATATCAGACATCACTAATCGAAAGACTTTGGTCAGCACACAAGAAAACAACTGCAATCACATGAACTAGTAGCAAGTGAACTGAGTCAGTCAGTCAGTCCCTTGGTTTTCGGTGTTCCTTGGCCCTCATTGGGCCTAAAACACCTGTCTTGTAGAATGAAGGCATTGGGTGGATAAAAACATATTACATGATCATTACAGGATAGCGAGCAATAATTTAAGTCCCCAAAATAAATTTAGAAAAATTACCAAAAATTAAATAAAAGTTAAAGAAAATAAAATTAAAAATAAAACCACAATTACAGAAAATAAAGAAAAGAGAGAATAACACTACGAAATGTAGGAACCGCTGCTAGAAATGATGACTAAAGAATCAGCCCGATCCAGTTCGTCTAGGACTATTGAAGATTGTTAAGAACAGCCCGAGGGCGTTTAGCATTTTCCGGCAGAGTGAAATCGTATCTCGGAAGATTACGTATTTCGTCGTTCGGAATATATTCAAGACATGCGTAAAAATTGCTTCAAGCTTGAACATAAAATTTTGAATAGAAGGTCAAGACAGTGACGAATGTCATCATTAAGTGAACTGAGTCGTTATTAAAATTAACGGTTTCTAATTTTTCTAGAACATTCCGTTCCAATTGAATTAAACCATGTAACTAATCTTGGCCAATCAAAACTAGGCAATTAATATTGGCCAATCAGACATTAGGAGATACCTGGGTTACTGCATTTGACGATTTTCGCCTACTTGGCAGTCAAAAAATCGCCAAATCCCAACGGCTCCTATTTTGCGATTTAGCCTATTTTAAAAATTTTATTTTCAATATGTATTAATTCATCAACAAGCAATTGATAATTTATAGAAATTCGTTTTGTTATTTTTAAACATTTTTATTTAAAAAAGATTGAAAATTTAACTTCTTAGTACCCTATATTTTTTTGATTAAATCCAATATTTTTTTTTGATTATATCCACTTAAAAAAAAGTAAATTCGCCTTATATAAATTTTAATTACGGTTGTAAAAGTAACAGTAATCTCAATTATGCATGTGATTAGAGCTAAAAAAAGTATTGAAATTATTATGTAGGTAACATAAGAAAGATGTTTAAGATGAAATGAATGAAATCAATTAAGATTTAATTTTTACTTTCATTTGATTGCAAAATAATTGTTTTTGATTGATTTCATTTGAAAAAAGTAACATTGTTATCTATGAGAAAAAAGAATTGCATAATATATTATAGAAAATTATTTTATCATATTATATATTTTTGTCATGCATGTCATTGTAATTTATTATGTTGTGTTTATTTGAATATTTATAATAATTTATGTAGAATATTAAGAATTAAAATAAATCTTTAATAGATTAAATTTATTGCTATTTATTTTATAGAATGCTATGATACTTAAGTGCAAATGTGTGTGCTTTGACAGGAGTTATTACAGTGGAAAAACGAGCCGAGTGTGGCCATTTAAATGTTGTAGGAATGGTTGGTTCAATTGATAATGACTTTTGTGGAACAGATATGACTATTGGAACCGATTCAGCTTTGCATCGCATAATAGAATCAATTGATGCCATTGTTACCACAGCATCAAGGTATTTGGAAATTGCTTTTTAAAAATTATGTTTTGTGCTTAAAAAAAAAAATTTTTTACAGTATCTGATAGCTAGAATATATTTTGTCAAAGATTTGGTTAGAATTATCATTAGAATTACAAAATTGTTTGTATATGTAGAATTAGGGAGGAGGGAAAATAGCCATTTGTTATACAGTAAAAATGCAGTGTGTGATATCATATGCTAATGAAAATCAAATCTACTAACTAAACTGCAACGATTATTATCTATTTTAAAAAAAGGAGGGCATTTCTGCTTTCAAAATCTTTATATATAACAAATCATCTGCTAAATGTATCTTTAACAAATCATTACACAAAAAATGTAAAATTTGTCGTATAACTACTTTTTAAATATAAAAAAGATAAATTACCATGAATTTCTGTCTATAATCTGTGGATTATGTGTTAAAGAATATTAGAATTCTGCGATGTGGATTATAAGATTTTTCTATATATTGTCTCCTGAAATTTTCTTGAATATCAATTCTATAAAAGGCCTTTTGCTTACAAAAATTGACAAAACTTTGTGTGAGAGAAAATGCACAATCTTCTAAATATAAAGAAACACAGCAGTTGTGGATGGTGAGAGGGAGCCTGATTTCTTTCAAATTTGACAAAGAGTGGTAGGCTTTGTATATAGTGGATGAAATAGGTCTGTAATGAAGCCATAAACAAGAATTTAAAATTTTTTTTTTTATGACAAGCCAAATTATCAATTGATAACAGTGATACTGCACAAGATCTCTCCATAAAACATTGCAGATTACATATCTTTAGAGGAAATATCGTCTTATTTGTTTTCTTCAATTTTTAAATACATGCCTTCTTTCTGATTTTTACTATTCTTCATATTTATAATTTATTTTTTTAATATAATCAAACACATTCTTTAAAACTGAAAACTGTTTTGTTAATTTCATGCTATTGGTTAAAAAACAACAACATGGAACTTCTATTGATATATGATATTTCATAGATGCTGAAACAGTTCACAGATTATAGGCTGTAAATTTTGGGATATTTGCATTTCTGGTATGACATGTAACCAAATACTTTTTTTTTTATTGTAACCTTGTTTCTACTTTTTCTGTGTAAAAATAATAAATTTAATAAGGGATCTTACAGAAGCTAAATATACAAACTGCATCTGTCTTCTAAATATACATAATGTCCCCTTCTATTGATCAGTTTGGCATTGCTTCAAAACTGTCATAGCATATCTTATTTTTGGCACCTAAGAACTTATTTGAATATGCTGAATTGCTGAGTAGTGCCAAATGCTGTTATAAGAATCAATGTTTTTGCTTGTGATATTTTCTGTTCCCTATTTTACACAGCAGGTGTTTCTCCCTTCATTGACTACAGCAGCTGTTTTTATTTTAGTAGATTCTATATTTAATTTTTATGTGAAATGTTTGCTTAAATTATAATTTTTAATTTGAATAATATTATAAAATTAGATTTGATTTTCTGTTATTTATATATCATATCATGTTTTAAAAGTAATTTTTCGGACAGTTGTTTATAATCTTCATTTTTTTCTCTAATAAATTAATTAAATGAAATCGATTTTTATTTAATTTTGCAGGCACATTTTTAAATATTCATTTGACTAATATGTTGATGCAAGCTACAAATAATAAAAGTCTAAATATTTCTGTTTTCCATATTTTATACAATTTTTTAATGATAGCTATATGCTCAACTTTTATGTTTTGTATTCAATACAGTATTTCAAATTATTTAATCAAACATGGTTAATTAAAGTTTAATTTTTAATTAGTAACAATTAAGTTCTTTATTTCATATAAGGAAAATTAATAATTTTTACAGCACTAATTTAAAACCAACAATGTTATTATGAGCTAAAACGTTCTGCATCTTAAAAAATTTATGGAACATAAATAATGTATCTTAGCATAGTTTATATTTAAACTCTACTTAAAATTAATAACTCTAACTCTTTCTTTTTATATATTTGATAATAAAAACACAAAATGTTACAAGTTTTTAAAGATATTTATTAAATTTCTTAATATTTTTTTTTTCTAGTCATCAGAGAACTTTCATCCTGGAAGTAATGGGTCGGCATTGTGGGTAAATATTTTGGATTAATTTGTAATTGTAAAATATGTTTTCACTTGTTAAAAAAATATTGAAAGAAAAATATATATTCATGTGTAATAATTTTTGCAGCTATTTAGCTCTTGTGGGGAGCTTTGGCCAGTGAAGCAGACTTTGTATTTATCCCTGAGTGGCCTCCAGAAAGAGATTGGAGACAAACACTTTGTCGAAAAACTGCTGCAGGTCAGCAAAAAAAAAAAAAAAAAAAAAAATTAATTTAAATCAAAAGTTATTTTAATCAATTTCAAATACACGAACATTCAAGTAATTAAGTAAAAACATAAATATACTTTTAAACATTTCAACTTTTGTTCTAATAAAAAAATATATATTCTATTTTTTCAGGAACGTGCAAATGGTCAGAGACTGAATATTATTCTTGTAGCAGAAGGTGCTCAGGATAAAGATGGAAATCCTATAACTGCTGAGCAAGTAAAAAGGTAATTAGCTTTTACCGTAGTAAACGTTATTAAAAAACTTGATTCTTTTTGTAATCTAGACAGCACTAATTTGTTTTATACTTGTATAGGTTATTGAAGAAGGATTGCAGCAGGATACACTATCACTGTTCTTGGTCATGTGCAGAGAGAGGAAGTCCTTCAGCCTTTGATAGAATTCTGGTAATTTCTATTGATATATTTATTTGGTGTATGAAAATCTAATTCAGTTGTTTGGAGAAATATTGTTAAAGATAAAATATTTTAAGGATATACCAACAATAAAATATCATCAATGATGAAGATACATTGCCCAACATAAAGGATTCAAAATCATAATGATATAATGTAAATAAATGATGTTATTTACAAGAGGATAATTTTATTCAGTGATGAAATATTCAGGGTGTTTAGTAGACTGTTGGACTACTTCTCATGGTGATGCAAGCAACAACCCTACAAAATACAGATTCAATTTAGCATGCTATTAGTATCCTGAGGAATGGAAGCTCAAATGCTCTCAACTATCCTCCACAATTCGTTCTCTGATAATGAGGCTGGGGTAGAGCAGACATATGATGGCCAATTACATTTCAGATATACTCGATCAGTGAGAGATCAGGGCACAATGTAAGTCAAGAAAGCAAGTGAACATGTTGCAAAATTTGTCTGCTGATGAAGCCAATGTGTGGTCTTGCATTTTCTTGCTGGAAAACACCATTTTGCATCCACTGAACTTAAGATAGTACAAAGGGCCTCTGATGCGTACCAGCTTAGCTGATGTGTAACTTGCTACCTATGATAGCACTCTAAACCATTATACCACATTGAGGAGCGGCATGATTTCCTACAGTAGTGGCCAGATTAGATCTGTCTCCCCTGACGCCTCCAAACTATCACTCTGCAACTTTATTAAACAGAACCAGTTGCTGAATACCACATTGAACCATTCAGTCCTCCAAGTGGTTCGTTCCCAACACCATAGTAATTTTTCATGTCTGTGGATGACCATCCATGACAGTCTTCACAAAGGACAGCTTGCGTGGAAGGCACTTTCAGCCAATCACCATGAAATTGTTTTGTCATATATTGGAACATTCTGAGTTCCCTGCACATTCCACAGAATATCGACAGCTGTTAGTTGTGAGGCTGCCATTTTCTTTCCCCTTTGGATGCGTCGATTTGTATTTTCTGTTGGATCTGGTCTTTCATGTTTCATTCATGATCTATCTGGTCCAAATTCTATGCACAGTGACACACGACTTGCGTTTCTGCAGCGATATGACTATAAGGCTAACTTACAATTTGACTATAATTAAAATAGTTTTGTTTCCGGAATTACCTCTGGTGTTGTTGCCCAGGCATCTTTTAATTCACATTTTCTTCTGAAACATAGAACTTCTCCAAAATTTTGGATTCCATAGTCAACAAAGTGTAGAAACTGTTGATTAATTAACCATTCTTCTCTTTGCTCAGTAAAATAACTGTTTGTATTATACATCTTTTTTTTTTTATTATTTTTTTCCTTTTTTTAAATAGATTAGAATTTCTACTTATTGAGTGCAAATTCAAACATTTTAAAAAGCCATCTTCATAAAAATTATATTTAAATAATCACAAAAATTTAAACTAATATAAAATGGAAGCATAAAATGTGTTTACAAATAAAATATAAATGTTATGAAATAAAAAATTTTATATTTCTTATTCTTTTAAATATGCCATTTCTTCTAAGTTTCCCTAATTTATCAGAAAGCTTTTGAATATTGAGGTTATCTCTAAAAATTTCATGAATTTTTGTATATTCAATTTTTGTGATAATTGGGGAAAAAAAAAGGGTATAATTGTAAAAAAAATTTATAAGAATTTTTAGATTGTAAAAATTACGGTATTGTTTCTGCAAAAATTACTATTGATTATATATATATATATAAAATCTTTCTCTTCATTGAAAAATTATCAAAATTCTGTGTGTTTACAAAATCTATTTCTACCACATTATTGCATCTATCATAACATGTCATTAATTTTCATTCTTAAGATATCATTCAAGATATCATTCTTTTTGTCATATCTAATTAAATTGCATTTTCAATGTTTAATTTTATAATTAGAAGATTTTCATGCGAACAGTAGTGCGTTTTCAAATATTATAAAAGATATTCCTAAGAATTTTTAAGTTTCATCTAAAACTTAAAAATACAAGTTTTTTGCAGGGCTGTCCGAATGGGTGCAGAGGCTGTTCATGCACTTTTAGAAGCAACACCAGATTCAGAAGCTTGTGTGGTCTCTTTGGATGGCAATCAAGCTGTAAGGGTGCCTTTGATGCAGTGTGTCGAAAAGGTAATATCTAGATTTGAGTAACTTATTTTGATGTTGCAAGAATGTCTTCATATATATATATATATATATATATATGTATTATGCATCTTTCAAATCTTGACTTTTGTTTATTTATGTAGACCAAAGCTGTTGGAGCAGCAATGAATGCTAAGTCTTGGGAAGAAGCTGTGAAACTTAGAGGAAGGTAATATTTACTAAAATTTTTTTTTTCTATGTTGCTTTTTAATTTAAAGAGTAATATTGGCAAGTGTCATTCATTCTATCAATTATTTGACTCAAATAAATATTTGTTTATTTATAAAAATGCTTTCGTTATTATACTATTATGAGTTGCATTTAAGATCAGTAGCAATTTTCAAATGTAGAAAGAAAACACTGACTTTTAAAATAAATCCCATGAAATGTTTTGATTTAATTAAAAATAAAATTGAATGTGACATCTATGATGTAATTTTCATTATTAATAATGATAAAAATATAAAAAGTCAGGCCTAATTATAAAAGATTATTTAAATTTTTTTCTTGTTTATTAGTAATAATTAAATTGCACAATTTATTTTTATTTGAATTGTTTTATGAATTATATATAAGTTTTTATTTACGATTTCCTTCTCTAACAATTATCCATTTATGTTTTTCATATGTAAGGTTATGTGTAAAAATGTATTTAAAGAATCTTTGTAAATATTATATCTTTATATTTGAAGACTAGCTGATAATATTATCGATCCTTTATTGTAATCATCTTAATCATTTGTAATTAGTTTATATCGAAGGAAATAGCCTTTTGTAAATATAAGTGTTATGTTTCTTAAATCTATAAAATGTCTGAATATCATGGTGAATGGCTATTTTGAAATACAAGATTACATTTATTAAAACTTTTAATCTGCCTAAACAATTACGTGATGTAATTATATATTTATGTTGCAAAAATTTTATTTTCATGGATGTATTTGTTTATTTTCATGTGATTGATAGGAGTTTTGAACGAAATTTACAGACATACAAAATGCTTACCAGATTAAGACCTCCAAAAGTTGTGTTTGATGAATTGGTTCATGGTAAAGTGAGTAGATTGAAAATTTCATTACATTTTCAACAATGTAAAAATGTTCTAGTATACATTTTTTGTTACAATTTAAACCAAAATATGTTTTGTTCAATTGAAAGTATTTTAATTTAATTTACTTTTTTTTTTTCAATTGTGTATGAAGGAAAAGAGATTTTATGTTGTATATATAGTTTTAAAAAATTTCAATTTTTATTACTTTTATAATAATTTATGTCTTGTAATAGAGATTCTTTTTGTTCTCTTTTTTGCTGCTCTTTGTATTTATAGAAGGTATGTATACTCAACATAAATTTTATAATATACTGTGTTATTTAGTTTCAATAATTATTTTAATAAATTTTTTGACAAAATGCATCAGTAAGGATTACAAAATTAGACTGTTCATATCTCTATATAACTATATTATATCTGAAAACTATCTAATATCTATGTAAAACGGGAGCACTAAAAGGATTTTTGAATTTTTAAAATCTTTTAAGCTTGTGTAATATTTGAAATAGGATACAAATCTCCACTAAAATGTGTAACAAAACATGTTATTTATTTATCTCATGCCATGAAATTGCTTTGATATTAAAATAGCAGTTAGAATATTTTTTTCGTTTGTGCTTGGATAAGTTTGTTAGGAATAAAAAAATAAATAATTTGTTTTAAAAAATTTTTTTAAATGTAAAATTATAAATGCATTTACCTACATTGTTTTTACTTTATGTATATCTATGCATTTTTTATGATTTGATTGTCATCTTTTTCAGAGAGGATGCACATTAGCTGTTATGCACATTGGAGCACCTTGTTGTGGAATGAATGCAGCAGTAAGATCTTTTGTGAGGAACTGTTTGTTTAGAGGTGATACTGTGTATGGTATTCATGATGGTGTTGAAGGTCTAGTGGAAGGAAATGCAAGTATAATTTTTAATTAATGTTTTAAATTATTCTTTATTTTACTGGTATATATTTAAATTCTTGAAGATAATTTGTATTAGTATTTTTGTTATAATTGACAGCTTATAACAAAATACTTTGATACAAATTACCACATAAGCCCCAAAAAGGAGGATAAATATATTGATAAATAAATAAAAAATAAACTTCTAATAATAATAAACTTCTTTTTAATGTACAAAATAAAAACATTTTCAAAAACAAATATATTAACACTGTCAATTTTCAGTTGGCAAAAGCTTTCAATGTAAACCGTATTAAAAATTTAATTCTTTTTGCTGTCTTTTTTATGGCAAAGAAAAATGTTTTAATAGATATTTATTAAGGTCTTATTGTTTTTAGTTTGCATGAAATCTTAATTTAAGGATTGTCTCATTTCTTTACTTTATTTGATCTTCTTTATTAATTTTATAAAGTCTTCTAGTGCTTGTACATACTTTTTTTAGTTGTTAAATTTGTTCCTAAATATCTGAATGTGTATATTTTCATCTTTACAGATACAAGATATGAAGTGGTCTGATGTAACAGGATGGGTTGGACAAGGTGGTGCATTTTTAGGAACCAAGAGGTAATTTACCAAAAATCGATATGTTTTAGTTAACAGCTTCTATTTATAGCTAATAATATAAGTTAATTTTCAGCTTCTATTCAATATTAAAGGTTTTTAACAGTTTCTATTTTCTTTCATTTTTATAAGTTAAAATCGTCAATCCTTAACAAACGATGAAATCTTTTGAAAAAGACTTTATTATTTGGAATGTTTGTTGTTCATTTGTTTTCAATCTGTTTTGAAATAGGTTTTTCAAATGAGCAAAAATATACATAAAAAATACTACATCATAAATCAGAAGAAATAGAATTTAATTTTTTTTTTTTAAAAGGTTTAAATCAAAATATTCTAGATTGACTGATAGTGGCATCAAACCACCAAGAATAGCAAAGTATATTTGAAATAAAACATAAATTACTATGCATCAACTTGCAAAAATCTATTTTGTAACTTGTATATAAAATAAAATAAAATACATTAAATAAAAGAGTTTAGTTCTTGTTATATAGAAATAAGTCCACTGAACTCGAGTGTAGGATTTCGTCTGTTTGTTTGCATGTGCTTTAAACTAAGAGACTATTCCTATATATAGCAAGGTGTATTTAGAGTTTCATTTCTTCAAGAAGATTTATTTTGGCAGCAGGCATTCAAACTTTTACTTGAAAATGAAGTAGAAGTTGCTAATTTAAAAGCAATAAATGTGCTACATCTCCTTGAAACTTCCCTTGCTGTGAAATAGATTTTTAAATTTTAATTCTAAAATATGGTTGTTTTTCCATCAATGTATTAACAGATTTTTCATAATATATATTTAATTATATTAAATATAATGTAAATGTAATGTTGTATTATTGTAGTATATTAAAAAATAGAAGTTTATATTATGCTTATCTTTCAAGCATAATATAAACTAATTCTTTTCACAGATATAACATCGTGTTATATCTGTGATAAGGAATTATCTTGATATTTAATACTGTTCAGAGAATATGTTTTTAAATGAAATCAATAATTAGATATGACAAAAGTGTCATTTAAAAATGGGTTAATTTCTTTTTGCTATATTTTATTTATATTTATTTTAGAACTCTTCCAGACCAACATATGGAACAAATAGTTGAACAACTAAGAAAGTTTAAAATACAAGCTCTTTTAGTTATTGGCGGATTTGAGGTAAATTGCTTACTATTGTACTAGAAATATTAAATTATATTTATTTAATATGAACCAAATAATAAAATTTTTAAATGAGCAGAAAAATAACATAAATATATATGGTGAAAAAAAATAACATATTTTTTTTTTTTATTGTATATAATATCAATTTTAAGATTTTGAAGTTAAATTTTAAAGGGAGATCTTTCTTAATAATAATCTTTTTTCATAGAGATTAAAAGTTTTGTATTTTTATTAAAATCTTCTCTTTCACAATTAAATATGTCTATTTGAACTTTCTGTATTCAACATAATCATAGAACGTCATTTAACATATTGTTTCTTGTCATACATATTTAATTCAATAAAATATTAATATCTTTGTTACATTGTTTAATGTTGTTCCTGTTCAGCAATTGTGGGAGTTCAAATGTAGCATAAATTTTGCAATATTAGAGTTTCCGTGTAAAATATTATGAGTTCCATTGTTTCATTATTGTCTTAATATTTTTGAAAGCATTATAAACATTCTATGAATCAATATATTTGCTTCAAATATCTTGTAGATTTTTATTTCATATCTATTTATTTTAGGCCTTCCACTCTGTATTGCAATTTGCTGAAGCTAGAAAGAAGTTTCCTGAATTGCAAATTCCAATGTGTATTATACCTGCCACAATCAGCAATAATGTTCCTGGTACAGATTTCTCACTTGGTGCTGACACTGCAATCAATGAAATTACAGAGGTGATTTTCATTTAACATTTAAATTTAAATTAAATAAGTATTTTAATATTTGATTCTATTTGTTTTATCATAAATATTAATGATGCTAATGTATTTTATTACATAATTTTTTAATATTGGAGTAAACTGTTACTATTATAAGAATATATATTTTTCTTTTGGCTAAGTATACATAAAAATAATTTACAATTCTTGAATTAAAAAAATTATGAAAAAAACAAAATATAAAATAACGCAAGGGACAGTTTTATTTTCTTTACAACTTTATATGTGCATGTAAAGAATAATATATGATGGGGTCATTTTGACTATTTTTTTATAGCATGGTTAATTTAATAAAGGTTAAATTTTTGAAATCTATAATTTCGTAATTAATCAATCAATCAGTGTCTAATTAAGCAGTACTGTGGATAATCAATAAAACAATACTAGTGGCTTAAGTCTGTCCAATGTAATTATCTAATTAATATATTACCTATCATTCTTATTACCTATTTATTTTAATAATACTTCTGCCTTAATATCCAAGTGGATTATTTGTAATCAGTTATCCAAGTGCATTATTCAGTTAATTAATTTTTATATAAAATACCTATTAATGTTTTTTGGTTAGGTGATCCTAATTTTTTTAAAATTTTTTTATTTTGTATTACTCTTCAGAATCTGTATAATCAAAAATGCAAGTTTAATTTTCTCATTTATATTTTCACTATTTCGTCTTTTCGAAAATTAAATGTTCACCATTAATGGTATCAGGTGTTTACTATAAGTGTTTGAAGTTTTGAAATCAATATCTTGATAACTTATACTGATAATAACTAAACTCCATAAAACCATTTGAAACATTTAAAATCTAGTAGATAATTCAACAAAACTTTATCAAAGAAGGAACAGAAAGAAAAATATATTTGAATAAAAATCACAATTGGTAAAAGAAAAATGAAAAAAAATCTTCTAACTACAGGCTAAAAATCATAGAGATCCCAAAGAGAGATTTGTTGTGAATATTGAGTAACACATAAAATGTACAATATACCTATTGTCTTTATCAGTATTCTAATATTAGTTAAATTTTTAACAATAATAATTCAAAATTGTAAAATGTAAATTTAAAAGTAAACAATATAATTTTAACTAACAAAATTACAAATAGCGAATTGTTGTTGACTGCTGCATATTAACTTTTATTTTCATTTACATTTAAAACAAACCTTAAAGTTCTGTTTGTGTAGTTCACTTTCAATCAATTATCAAATTCATTAATCACACTTCTCCCTATCTCATATAAATTGATCATTTGCATGCAGTGTCACTTTCTTTAATCTTTTTGCATATCTGGTAGCAAATCCTTTTTATTAAAAAAAGTTATGAAAAATATTAAAATATACATTTTAACGAACATCTGTAATAAAGAACAAAATTAATCTTTTACAGATTTGTGATAGAATTCGCCAATCAGCACAAGGTACAAGCGTCGTGTTTTTGTTGTGGAACCATGGGTGGCTACTGTGGTTGTTTAGCAACACTTGCTGGATTGGCAGGTGGTGCAGATGCTGCTTATATCTTTGAAGAGGCATTTTCCTCCAAAGACTTGATGGGAGATGTATTCCATATGCAGTCTAAAATGGATGAAGGTGTGCAGAGGGGTTTAGTTTTAAGGTAATAAAAAAAAAACTTTTTTTTTTTAAAATGTTTGAGATGTTTTATATAAGGATAATGCTTTTAAATATTTTTTCTTAAAATTTTGGAGGAACCAAAATTATATGTTACTATTTCTTATTCAAACATCATTATAATCAAGAATTTAAAATATGCTTATAGTAATCAGCAGCTAATGATGCTGATTAAAAAGGTAATTCTCACTAAATGTTGCAATATTGTAACCAGTTTACCTTGGCATGGATAAATATCATATTATTTATAAGTTGTAGCAATGTAGAATTATCACATTAGTGATGAAGAAATTTTAGATGTAAAATAATTAATGCAGATTGGCTTGTACAATTACTCTTCAAAAAATGGGAAAGCTTTAATAACTTTTGTAATTATCATTAGAAAAATAGTATCCTTGAAAATTACTTCTAGATAACTAACTTATGGGGGAAGTATTTGATTTGCAAAATTAACAGGGCTAATTAAGTGCTTACTAGAAATTTTCTATTCGGACTATTCAGCACAGTCGATTCAGCATATTGAAATTAATACAGATAATTTTTTTTTTTATACAGAAATTGGATAAAAATCTTTGGAATTATGGGAATTTAAAAATTTACTTTTTTTTTTGCAATGTTAAATAAAAATACACATAATGAACAAAAATTTCGTGTTCTAAGTGATATTTTAAACTTTTCATAAGAGTTGAAAGATAATTTTTCTTCATATATCAAACTTAAACATATTTCCTTAATACTATTTTTCTTTCAAATTTTTAAATTAACTGCATGTAAACATTGAAACGCAAAATCAAATACAAATAAAGCTGTGGACTTGCATATAGCGAGGCAGAAATTACAATCTAATGCCCTGACAGTCCAGTGACTGTATCTTGTTAATTTTTATGTAAATACCTTTGCAATTATTATATTTTCTTTTTATCTTAAGTAAACTAAAAAATTTGGCCGAAAGCATAATTATTTAATCTAAAAGTCTTAAGGATTTTTATTCATTATTATTAAATTTATTATTTGAAATTTGAAATTTTGATGAATATAAAATGTGTTGCTGAATCTTGAGTTTTCATTGAATTTATCAGGAATCAGTTACAATTTTATTTAGAAACATTAATGTTGTGTGTCAAATAATTATTTTTAAAACTTTCAAACATATGGATTGATAATTATTTTAATAAAGGGTGTAAAAATTTGAATCATGCACCATAAATTTTATCATGTTTCATTGTTATATATTAATTTTTTATTGTTGTTGTTTTGTTAAACAATAAATTAGTATAGTAGAAATAAATAAATATAATAAAAATATTTTATTGTATTTTTCAATGACATTTTCATGATATTAAAGTTATTTTGTTATTAATAGGAATATTTACGACTAAAAGAAATTATATTTATGTATATTAATTTCTAATAAATTAAAATAATGATAAAACTATTAAATAAGGTAACTATTTCTTAATTTATAATGCTGAGATTTCATGAAAAATTACTATTTAAGAGATGTATTAGAATTTAAGAACTTTTTTCACTTAATGTTTTTCTTCTGAATTTTAGAAATGAAAGGCCACGTGAAAAAACTATACTACGGTTTCATATATAGACTCTACTCGGAGGAAGGAAAAGGAAAATTTTCAACACGAATGAATGTTCTAGGTCATATGCAGCAGGTAGATTTATTATTTAATGATATAACAAGCTTTTTGATATTTATAAAAAGGTGCTGGATATATAATGCAAATAATTATAACTAAAACAATTTACCTGTATTCAGAGAAGGAAACCTTTTCAGTTTGTGTATCTTTTAGGGTGGCGATCCATCACCATTTGATAGAAATTTTGGTACAAAAATGGCAGCTAAAGCTACAGATTGGCTCTTAACACAATTAAAACAGCACAAACAACCAGATGGTACAATTTGCTGTACATCACCCGATACAGCTGTACTCATGGGCTTAGTCAGAGAAGACAGTATCTTTTTACACCAGTGCAAACTTTGAGACATGAAACTAATTTCAAGTATGAATCATCATTATTATTATTTTCATTTTCTTTTTTATTTTATTTTTAACTCATTAATATTATTATCACTTGAAAAATATTTAATGTTTCACAAATTTTCTTTTAATATCTAATGGCATAAGGAATTTTGGTTTCCTTAAAATTATCTAATTTGTTTATTTATATATCAGGACTATTTATGGAATAATATATTTGTATACATTATGAATGTTTTGTCTTTTAAACAAAGAAAATTTTTGACAAATTTTTAATTTATTATTATTTTTTTCTAGTTTGTTATTTTTTAATTAATAATTTTATTTTTTTGATTTTCTTTTAATTAGAATTTATATTTGTAATCTATTCAAAATTATGATAAAAATGTATTTACAAAGTTTGAAACAATTTAATAAATGGATAATTCATATATTTTTAAATAATTTATTTTTATTTTGAAAGGGAAAATTTTATTAAAAATAAATATTGAATGTCATTTATAATTCATATCTTATAACAATGAATTAAATATGTTTATTATTATGATTACACAATTTTAAGGTCAAATTTTAAAATCATTCATTGCTAAGAATGATTTTTTTTTTTTTTATATCGTTTTGGAATTTAAATATTCTATTTGAAATTGAAAATTTTAAATTGCAGGAAAATAATATTTATAAATAAATAAATTATTATTAAGTAAAATAATAATAAAAATAATTTTGATATTGTTTTCACAAATTTTCTACGAAGAAAATGAACTAGTTTTGCATATATATTATATACATATATATATATATATATATATATATATATATATATATATATAAAAGTTTCTGTAAGTGTTGTGAAATATAAAAACTTAATTTGCTATTTATTTTTATCTACAGCATGTTATCAGGTTATTTTACATTTTTTTCTTCTCTTGATGCTCTAAAGGGTTTATTGTCTGCCTGATGATTGCACACTTATAAAGTCCTCTAAATTTTATGAGAGAATATGTTTTTAATGCCATACATATTTTTCTACTGCAGATTGTATTGTATTATTATTTCATTTGCATGAGGCATAGAATACCAAAACATCAATGGTGGCTAAGCAGCAAACAGTCCACACTTCTACGTATCCTTGTACAAACACATGACTCACCTCATATGCAAACAGAAAGGAAGTATTGATTGTGCTTTTAGTGACAGTGTTGTTCTTGAGGAAAGGCATTAAATTTTTGTGCTTATGAATGCAATCATGCTCTTTTCCTATTCAGCTACTATTGCCATGCTGCAAAAGGTGCTTTTCTCTGCATGTAGATTTAAGACTCTTTTATTATGTACATAGGCATTGCCTATATGTATTAGAAACTGGTCTTCATATAGAAAATTGACTGTCGGCTTTTTAATGAGAAGCTGTAATGATTTTCACTGTGCATTCAGCGAAGGAAACTTTCACATTTTATTGAAATACTTTTAAGTTTGTATTATTTTTTTAAAGATATAAAGTAAAGAAAGTTACTTTAATTTTAATGAAGCATAAATTTTCTTATGCTATTGAGCATAATATTTTTTATAATAATGTGATTGAATTTTTGTTTTATTTGTACAGATGAGTATTTCCACCGAGAAACTTTCTGAAAGGAATGGTAGACACAATGTCATCTTACACTTTTGGTGCAATGCATTATTTATTATTTCATTAAATTTTTCTATCTTTAATAATACAGGTGCTTATATTATTTTACATACATATATTTCAAACTTTTCTTGAAATCAGTTATTATACATTATGGTATTTTTATAGTTTTGTGGGATCTTTGTTGGTTCCTTATACCAATCTGGGAAGGAAAGGAAAGCAGTGAGTATGACGTCTTTCAAATTTTTAAGTTTTATGGAATTTAAGGAAATACTAATTCTATTTATTATATTATTATTGTGCCTTCATTTTTGAATCACTTTTTATAGTATACTTACTGAGTCATGAAAATATAGAACCTAGAAATAGTCTGAAAGTAGCAAAGAACAATTAAATACAAAATATTGATCTTTCTTGCTTATTATTTGGCATTATAGCGAGTGAAAAAATATAATGTTTTTATTATTGAATGGTATTATAAGAATCTGCAGTGTGGGCATTTTGCGTGACTTTTGATTTTGGCTGCTGAGTGTTTCGAATTTTAAATTCCTGAACTTTGTACACCACCATCAAATATAAAAATGTTGCAAATAAAATGCAGTACCCCACAGTAACCCAATCAAAGAACAACAAAGGTGGAATTCATAATCTTTTATACTGCATTTGTATTACGT
>BPLR01004508.1:0-19102 GCA_021605095.1 Caerostris extrusa | reverse complement strand
AAAACATCATCTATCATAAAAAAGTCAACATTTAAAAATTCAGATGAACAATGGTTAAGAGAAAAATATGCGTCGAATTTGCTTCTTTTAAATAGTCTTAAACCAACTTACCGCCTTTTCCCTATCAATTGAAATGAAGTGTTAATTTCACGATTTCGCACCAAGACTTATAATTCTAAAGTTAGACTCAATTGATTTGGATTAATATCTCCAATATGCTTAAGTTGCAATAAACCTGAAATAGAGGAACATACTTTATTTCAATGCATTAAATATCACATACAAAGAGGAAAATTGTAAAATGCTTTAGGGGTACAAAGTCCTAACTTATTCTTAGTCGTTTGATATGGGCGACGAACCTTATTACAAAATTTTTTTTCCCTCCTAATGCAGCTGGCAAACACTTAGACAACTGTTTTGGATGCCTTAAGGCAAACGCTGCACAGACGTTACTCACATTGCATTACCCAGAGGGCGCTTGTAAATTGAAGATACGCCACTGACGCGGAGTAACAATGCCCCCCGCAACGCTCTACGATCATATTAGACCGGTACCTACGGTTTAAAGTGGATTCCAAACCCCTACAAACATCCATGGCACCGCCGGGACTCGAACCCGAAACCTGTGGTACCGAGCTCCAGAGCGCTAGCCAGTCGGCCATTCAGGGCCCTTATTGCAAAACTATATCAATATTTAATTTCCTATGAAAAATTAGCGCCCTGATAGCCGATTGGCTAGCTCTCTGGCCTTTGGTGCTTCAGGTTTGAATCTGGGCAGTGTCATGGATGCTTGTTAGTAGTTCGGAATCCACGTTAAACTGTGTAGGTCCCTGTCTAATTAGCCCAAAGTATGCACAAAATGGCCGTAGAAAGACAAACGAATCAATATGAAAAATTAAGTAGTTTTTTTTTTGTGTGTGTGTTAACTTTTTGTATTATTTAGCGACAGAAGTTCTATACAACACCTAATTTCGGTGCTTCTTTTTCCGTAATACCATTGGAAACAGACAAACCCTAATGATTAACTGATGATCTTTTTTATTCGTATTATCTTTTCCATTTCATTTTTTCTGGAGCATTTGGATAAATTGAGATAAAACATCTACCGTGAGCATAAATTTCAAAGCTGAGACAAGTCGAGTAATTTTTCCTGTTAATTTGAAATAAAAGTAAATAAATTTATGTGTATTAAGTACACTAATTTATCGCCCTTCAAAATCGTTACGTTTTCAATCAAGAATTGTTTAAAATCTTACTCAGTAATGTTCAAAAGTTAATAAATGTTACGTAATAAGTCCTTGAGCTTTGATTTGATGTATTGATACTGTGACAGTTAAAGAGCACACGATTTTTATCAAATCATTTAACTGATGACAGCTTGATAGTGATCATTCTTTAACCTGCAGCTGGATAGAAAGCATTGTCTGCAAAATGCCTGAAGCTTGGTATATGAACGATTGTTCAGAAGATCCAAAAAAGGAACATCATCTTGATCCCCCAGAATATGTACCCATTGAAAAGTTATATGATTTATCCCGAGTCGAATATTGGCGAGTAAGTAATTTTAATATGCTGTCTATCATAATAGATTGTTTATGGATTTTTAAGTGCATAAGGAAAAATAATTGTTTTCATTTGTATTAATATATTTGATGCTGACAGTGGAAATTGTGTTTATTTTAATATTTTCCATTTCAGTGAAATTAATACTAGTTTCTTCAATATTGATGCTATTTACTTCTTTAATAAAATCGTTTGTTTTCCTTTAAAACTATTATTATTAACTTTAAAATTATTGTTATATTTTTCAAATAGCATGTTTTTATTAGTACTAAAATGACTCAATGTGTCATTTAGTTATTACACTGTCCTCATAACATGTGGGAAAATTTTATGAAATATATATATATGTATATTAAAATTTACTATATAATAGCATACTTACCAAAATTGGCTTCTTTCTTATACTTGTCTATTTAAAAAACATTTTATATATAATGTATTATAAGTTCTTTAGTTTTTTAGCTTTATTTTAATTTCTGAATCAATCAATCATTCTATAACATTGTGGCCAAGTTTTTTTAGGCAACTTTTGTGAATCTTTGATTAATTAACTTTTTAAATATAAAATTAAATTTGGATTAAAATTATTCTTTTTATATTATACTACTATTCAGTTAAACTAAGCAAGTATTCAAACTTTGTGCATTGTTATAGGTACAATATTCTCAATAAAAATATACTGAAAAAAAATAAATGATAAATAATATTTCTTATAATAATTTTGCTTTCATCGTATAATTCTCTATATAATATTTTAATAGTAGGGATATAAGTTCGTCACTTTATGGTCATATATGTGCACATTTTAGGCTAAACAGACCAGGACCTACAGTTTAAAGTGGATTCCGAACCACTACAGTAGGGATATAAATAACTGTACCTCATATTTAGCAATAATTTTTATTTTATTTATTAAGAGCTAAATGATACTATAATTTTTTTCATTTTTAACGTAAATTTTATTATTATTACTTGTTATTATTATTTTGTTAAAACTAATTTTGTGTCGGATTTTAGAATTTTTTGTGTGTATTAAATTTTATGAAGGAAAAGTCTAAATTTCAGTAACTTGAGTAGTGATTGTCCCAATCAAAACATATTATTGATACTTAACCATGCTTATTTCTAGTACTAATTCCTCTACATTGTCATTAACTAAAGCCTTCCCTTTTTTGTATTTTAATCATATAATTTTGTTAATTTAAAAATCTTGTATTTTTTATATATAATATATATTATCTTTTGTGAAATAAATCTTTTTTTTTTTTTTTTTTTGATACATAAATATCTAGTATTTAACAGGGTTTTTTTTTTTTCCTTCATATTATTTCTTTTCTCTAGTAGAAGTGTTCACTTTTGTATTAAATGGTGCATAATAGACACTGATATTATGTAATTAATTGATATATTTCCTTTCTAAATGGTTACTTTTTTTTATACATAGTTCCAATTTTTCATTTATAGTTCAATATCTTTGTAAAACTGGTAAATATACGAGATTAAATTGGGTGTTCAATAATATATTTATACTATATGTCATACAGAATAGTTTTAAGTTTTCGTATAATTGCAACTTGTGTGTGTGTGTTTTTTTTTTTAATATATATATTAGATTTTGACATTTCTTAGTAATGTTATTATCTTGAAGCATTTATGTTATATTTATTCATATATTTTTTTTTTAATGTATTATGTATATTCAGATAGATGTTGATAATCTGGAAAAAGAAAAGCAATATGCTGATTTGAGGAAAAGCCGTGGGTATGATTATGAAGATCTGGTAGAAATATCAAGAGACACATTGCCCAATTATGATGAAAAAGTAAGAATTCATCATTTTTTTAAAAATACATAATGCTTTTATGTATGAAAATTTTGTTAAAAATGCATGCTAAATTTGCTGTCAGTTAATATAGTAACTTAATAGAGAAATTCAAGGTAGCATAAAACTCACTTTAGATTTGGGTAAAATATTAAGGATTCAGTATTAATTGTGAATGTTATATTAAAGTTAGACTGCTTTCTATCCGAGGATTTGAGCACTAAAACTTACAATACTAGCATTATCAGAAGCACATTCTGCAATATGACTTGATGCATCTGACTGATACTTTGTATGATTTCTTGATTTAGAGATTGCAAAAATTCATACTTTAATATTGGTGTTTTTTAAAGATTATAGTATATCCTTTTTTTTTTTTTAACTTGGTAGTGCAAATATGCTTATTACTTTTGATGTAATTAACTACATATTTCAGAAAAATTAGTTATTTGAGTATAAATTATTATTGCCATTACACATAATAAAATATTTTATGCAACTGGAAATTTTCATAAGAAAATGTCTAATTATATTATTTAAAAAAACAAATGATAGAATTTTGAAAATGCAAACATTTGAAGCAGTAGGTATTAGATACCAAAGAAAGATACCATTTCGAGAAAGAATTTTAGTTTAAATATATTTGTAGCTTTAATACTTTTTTTTTTTACATTTAATATTAAAAAATAAAATCATGTAATTATATAAAAAATTAAGTCTAACAAAATGTAAAGCAATTCTAATTGAATATTAAGGTTTTCAAGAAAAGAAATTTAAACTAACAAGACAAAGACTAATTAAACTATCTTTTCTAACAAGATTAAAATAAATATTAGTTATAGCCTAATATATATAAATATATTTATCTAATATTATTACAAATTATTAATTACAAAATCTAATATATATAATATATTTTTAAATATCTATCCATTTTAAAATATATTCATTTAAAATTAATGATATTAAAATGCATTCTTTTTTATTTCAAACCTTTTCTCTTCTGTCAATGATATAGAATTAAGGATATTCTATTTTATTGACAGAATAGAAAAAGTTTGTTTTCATTTTTCTGTTATTCTTGAAAAATATCCTAATTATAAATATTAAAATTACTCTTTTTTTTTTTTTTTTTTTTTTTTTTTTTTTTATGTATTCATGAACAATATCAGAGAAAAGGGTTTTTCTCCCATCTATGTATTAATATATGAATAATGTAATTTTCGTCTGTATAATTCATGGATTATACATTAAAAATGTTGTAGAATTTTTTAATGTGGAAGATTGTTTTCAGCAACCTATCTGGAGACTTTTTTAATATTTGAGTAAAAAAAATTGAAATTTAAAAAGTGCCACCTAAAAATGCATTTGTGAGGGGAAAAAAACCCTTTTGATAAGCTGGAAATAAATATAATATTTTAGATGATCATCATCTATATATACTTTAGATGATGATCATTATTCACATTATTATGTGATTTATGTCATCACTGTTTGCAAGTGGATAAAAAAAAAAAAGTCTAAAGGTCCCAGATAAGAACCAAAAATGTTTTACAGAAAGCCTTAATTAATAATTAACTCTGATACTCAAGAAAGTTTGTTTTTAGCAAAATGCAGTTTGCTAGTTGTTAAAAAAAAATTTTTTTTTGTTTCATTTAGACAGTTTAGAATTTAAATTTTTATATTAATGCAATTGAATCTTATATTCTTAAAGAATTTTTTTAACAGTATTTTATATGCATATTCTCTCTGGGGTGCTGCATTGTTGCAGTCACCCTATCCTTTGAGCCGATAAGGTGGTACCGTCCTTAGCCAGGGGGCTGTCGTGGCGATTTGGTTATTCAGATTCCGTGTGCCTTCAGGCTGGTCGGGTGATACTTATTGACTATATGCATATTCTTCTTTTCGAGCATTGTGGCTGGTTGCTGGCCAAGGCAGTCTCAATCAGTTTCCACCAGCCAGGTACCAGTATCCAAGATGAAATCTGTCTAGTTTTTTTCTGAATGAGATTTCTAAATATAAGGATTTTCTTTTTACGGGGTAATGTTGTTAGTCCTATGCCTAATCCCTGGTTTGTCGCTCTATAATCATTTGTTGCTCACAAGGGCTAATTAGACTGTGACCTATGGTTTAAAGTGGATTCTGAACCACTACAAACATCCATGGCCCTGCTGAGATTCAAACCCAAAACCTGTGGTACTGAGTGCCAGAGTGCTAGCTCTTTTTATTTGAAATGGTATTACAAAAAAATTTAACCAAATTTCATAAATTACTAGTGAAACAACAGATCATGAAATTTTTTTACCTGTAAAAATCCTTAGCAAACTGAAAAAAAAACACTTTAAGTTATTAATATTCATTATATGTATGTGTGTGTTTTCCACATGTAAATAGAAATCTTATATTTCCAACAGATTTAAAGATTTTCATTATTGTCCATTTAATTTCAAATTTAGAAGTATTCCTCATTTTTTTCTGTGAAGTCAGTAGAATTTTTTTTTATTTGAAATTATTTTTATATGTAATTTTTAAAAACATGCATATCTCATAAGTTCTTTATGTGTATTTTCTTTCTGGTTATTATCATAATATCAAAATGCCTTTAGAAGCTGAAGAATATTATACTATAAAATCTCATTTGTGAGGGGAAAAAAAAAAAAAAAGAATTGTGGTAAGTGGATGTCAAAGAAAACAAGTGAAACTGACACAATTCATCCACAAATTATACCAGATGTTTTCTTATGGGAAATTATGCCTGTTGATTATACACCACTGCATATTGCATGTAGGAAATAGTGGAACTTGGTGGGATGTCAGGTTTTTTTTTTTTTTTTTTTTTAGATAGTAGATATTCAGTTCTATTGTAAGTTAAATTCAAGTTCTGTACCATATTAAAAAAGAATGTGTATCTCTTGTAATGATGTTTTTCATAATAAGGACGATTTCTTTAATTAAAATAGTTAATATTTTTGTTCTGATAAATAATGAAATGCTAAGAAGTTAACATTTTAGCATAAGAATTCTTAAACAATTGTTTGTTTAATCTGGGTTGTATGAAGTAGAGTGAAAAGTTTATTTATTTTTTACTATTATGGTAGTATACAATCAGCAATTGTCTAATTATTATGTAACTATTGAGAGAGAATGCTTTTATAATATATTCCATTGAGATATTTGTCAATCCTTTGAAATTAAAAAGTAAAAGTAATTTACTTAAGTTTTTCCCATTCAGATTAGCTATTACTTTCTGTAGATTTCAAAAGTTAAAGAAAAATTTTCTTTTTTTTTTTTTTTTATGTAGATCAAAGCATTTTATGCTGAGCATCTGCATACAGATGAAGAAATAAGATTATTTTTAGCAGGAAGTGGATATTTTGATGTTCGTGATAAGCATGATAAGTGGATTCGGATTAAAGCTGGGAAAGGAGACCTTCTTGTTTTGCCTGCTGGTATTTACCACAGATTTACTCCAGATATGGAGGTATGTAGTAAAGATTTTTTTTTCATTTATTACTAAAAAATTAATTTTTAATTAAATAGCTGCATGATATGCAGAGATCTAAATAAATTGTTACTGATACTTCAAATCAAGAAGTATGAAATCTTTCTCTAACAAGTAAAAATATTTCATAAAAGTAAATTTTTTTAGACAAAATAAAAGTATGCTAAATGCTTAAAAAGTAAGTTTAAATTTCCACAAAATTGTTACAGCTTTTCAAAATCAAGAATTTACAATAATTCTATTAAAAACAAAAGAAATCATAATTCCAAGTAAATAAATTTTCATGAGAAAAACATTAAGTAAATAGCAATCTAAAATTTCTTTTAAACTTTGAATAAGTAAATAAATATATTAAATGTAAACTATAAAAAACTTAAATAATTAAAAACTTTAAACTTGCCAATTCTTTGTCCCAATTTTGATATCAGAACTATAGTTTATTATATAATTAAATTATCAAATACATATAAGGGATATGGATCCTTTTGTCCTAAAACAATAGTTTATGTAGTAAAGTAAACATTAATAAATAATTTCTCAAATTCCCCTCCCATAGATATAAGAATTCTAAAAAATCAATGGCAGCCAAAATAATTGTAGCTTGAACTTTCTTTTTCAATTGCATGTGAGTGCTTTAAGAAATTTATGTAATAATTTTAAAAGGTTTTTTTTTTTTTTTTTTTTTTTTTTTTTTTTTAGTAGAAAAATATTTGAGTATTTTTATGATATCTATTTCATTTAAGTGTAAAATGCATTTTCTGCACTCTTAGAATTATGCAAAAGTGAAGAGACTTTTCTGTGGAACACCTGTTTGGAAAGCATATGATCGTCCTGCTGACGACAATCCTGCCAGAACAGAATATCTGAAATTCATTGCTACTTCTGCATAATTTCAACAAAAGTGATATCTTCTGATAAATAAAATTTTGTTATATTCCTTTTTTATTTCAAATTTAAAAAAATATATATATTTATAACATGAAACATTTTAAAGACATATTATACTATTAACTGATTTGTAAATTAAATTTTATGGTAATTGTTGTAATATCTGTGATAGCTTTTAAGAGTGAAAAAATAGAACGGAAGGTTAATTTCTATCAATGGGTAAAGATGTGTCCACTATCCGTTTCTGAAAATGAATATTTTTTTTTTTTCAAATTTCAATACTTATTTTGAATAAAAACATATATTCATTTGAATAGCTTGTTTGTTCTCATTAATGTTTTAAGTTCAAAGCAAGACAATATAGTGTAATTTAAAAAATAAACATTAATTTCTTTTTTTTTTTTTTTTTTTTTTTTTTTTAGCATAGGATAATTTATATAATTTTCTAATGTGAAATTCAATCAATGTTAGTGTAACTAACAAATCGTGTATTTTTCATACATCAGCAAAATATATATATAAAAAAAAATCTAAAACTGTGTAAGATAATAAAGTAATACAAATAAAATTGGATTTGTAATGCTTTTTAATAGCTTCATTTTAAAGTCTGAACATAAGTTATCAATATTAAAAAAGAGTTATTATTAATTTGTGAAAAAAATTCAATTTATATTCATGGAAAATGTAAATCATTAAAAATAATTCCAGTCCAAATAAACTAAATGTACTAATTATAATTAATAATTATGAATAAATATTTTGCACTCTTTTTGTACTAAAAATTAATTTAATGCATTTAATCTATTGTTTTAGTTATATTTCAATATTAAGTAAAAAACTTCTGTATGTCACAAAAATATAGCATCACAGAAATTTACCCGTGGAATTCTTGTAAAAAAGTGCAACTTTTTTTCCCACATAATTCATTATTTGAAGATAAAAATAATTATTCAATAATTTTCAGCATGCGCTTCAACAAACATTGAAGCAATACTTGTAAAGACTATTTAATAAAATTAATATAAAGAACACAACATATTACAATAATCAAAGGAGAATTGAGAAAAAAATGAACTAGAAGCATGACCGTTTTGGGCAACAACAGTATTCCCTACATATAAATTATCATGTGCTTCATAGAAACAATCAAATTGTATATCAAAATCATCATAACATTTGCAATACAAATCCTGAAATGCCTCGCATTCAGACCTCTCAAAAAGAAAAGGATACAGTTGTTCAAAATCTGAAGTGTGCATTAGTTGCAGCATTGAAACTGAAAAGGCATTAGAAAAACACTAATATTAAAAGGATGAATGGTTAGAAGTGCATTGGAGGAACAAAAAAAACACAAATATTATACAATAGCTAGGTATTAAACAAGTAGTTCAGGAAAGTAGTAAAACTGAAAAGAAATACTTATAAAACCTCAAAAAGAAATTATACTACTGTGTCCAAAGCGTAAGACCAATTTTCAATTTAAAATTACCGGGGCTTATGGAATTTCAATTTTTTTTTTTTTTTTTTTTTTTAGGTTGATGGCACTGCCCTTGACATCTGTATGAAATTTGACGTCAAAATATTCATTAGTGTTTGAGTAACGCTTGACTTTGGGAGACGCTAAAACTGATTCCGGCGATTTTTGAAATGTCTGAATTAGTTGAGCAAAGAACTTGCATTAAATTTTGTTTGCGGAAAGCTATAAAATGTTGGAGAAGGTATTCGGTGAACATTCCTATATCAGAAAGAAATATTTAGAAGTGGTATAAACAGTTCAAAGGCAGAAAACGCGTTGAAGACGAAGAGCCCTCTGGTCGACCATCAACCGACGAAGCTCACGTCCAAAAAGTTAAAGATTTGGGGCTTGCAAACCGTCAATTTACAATTAGAAACAATTCATTTCTTAAACTAACAGTAGACTCCGAAGAAGATCACTTAAACCTCAAAACCGCTGTAACTATGATTATAATTTAAATTGTTAAAAAATTGTCATCAGGGCATTATCCTCCTGTACTAATCCCGAACTTATTGTAAGTGCTATTGAAGGACATTTATATAATGTCATTAAAATCAATCAACTGATAAAATATCGTACTAAGCCACCAATGCCTCTATTCTATCTGCAAATAACGAATTTCCTAACAATAGAGGAAATATATAACATCACTGAATTATTCGGAACTAGAATTTCTATCGAAAGATATAGGGGTAGAACCCCCCCAGTACTTCAGATGACAGGGCATCTAGTACAGTAGCGAGGCCTGTGACCTTTCACTGAAATGTGCGAAGTGTGCAAGTAATAATGCGTTTAACGATTGTAATGTTTATTTAGAACATAATCAACTAAAATCAACTCAACTATGCTAAGATCAACTAAACTCAGGTGATCATTCTGCGAACTGGCGCCAATGTTCTCACTTTCCATAGAAAAGACCAAATTCTTTTAATATTACAACACCAATTGAGCCTAATTCTTTAAAATTAAATCGAGCCACTAAAATACAAAACATCAGGACTCAGTTACTCACGTCCGTAGCATATCTTCAAACTACACGTGCCCCCTGGGTAGTGCTAAATGAGTAACAGCGGTGCAGTCCTTGCTTATGGCATAAAGATTAACTGTCTCTGTATTGCCAGCTGCATTAGATTAACAACAACATAAATACAGACTTCAACACACAGTGCTTCCTATTATAAAAATTAACTCTGTCCAGTATGCGGAAACATAATTTCATCTCTTCAGAGCTGGATCTCTAGATAAATCCTCCAAACAGAATTCTAACCATTCAAGTAAAAAACTTCCTTCAGATATCAAATCAATAATTAAATATATAAATTCAATCATAAGACTCTGGCAGAGAACAAAGAATGCAGTTTTAAGATCCTCCATTAAACAATTAAATAACATCATTAAAAATAAAATACTTGTCCATAAAAATAATAGCTGGGCAGAATTTACCAATGCATTTTCTGATATTAGCAATTCTCATTGGAGAAAAATCGCTTCATCACTCCGAAAATGTTCAAATCAAATTCCGCATTTAACTTTCGACTCTGGAGGTACCTGGGCCAAAGACTTTTATCCTCATTCATGACATCATTTTTTTTTTTTATGTAGTGTAACTAGTCGATATTCTTTTTAAGAAATTTGTTCGAACTATGGTCTTTTACAGAATGTTTGCTGTTGAATTGACTATCTTTTTAGACTTTCATATTTTATATTCAAAAATATATATCAAGAATATATATTCAAGAAAATATTTCATATTTTATATAATATTCAAGAATTCATCCCATTTACCAAACAAAGTGGTGATTATATATAATAACCGGCAATTATCATAATCACCGGATTAATCAAATTTACCTTAACTTATATATATATATAAATGTAAGTATAGTCCGGTTACCGATCGTGTGGAAAATTGGCAAGTTACCAAGTCGGATGGATTCAAAAAGAGCTGTGTCATAGGAGAGTAAATATCATTTAGGAGGCATTTTAATTGCAATAAAAGAAGAATTTCAACTTTTAATTATTAAAATTTTAAGTTACATGATATTAAAAGTAAAACTAAATTTAAATTCCACACTAATTATTATATATATATATATACTAATTATTATATATATTCATTCGAAGCAAATTTGTGTCGCGCATATGTATTTTGTACCCCCACCAGTAATCAATTCGTCTATTGCCTCCGTTTAACCGAATGTTTACTATTCCACCTATCCGTGGTCGGACTATAGGGAGATAAACGGAAATTATGAAATTTTTGTGATACATCTGGCAATTGTCAACTTAATGCATGAAGACATTCGAAATTCGAAACTGATTAATTGTTTCATTTAATTAGTTTCATAAAATCCAAGTTAAAAATGTTCATCAAATTTATATTTATGTCTGTTAATATTTATTTCTTATTGTTTTTCATTACTTCGACATTCTCAGAAACAGATGTATGCGATGCCTTTGAAAAAGATTGTCATTCTGACAAGATTGTAAAGAAAGCCACATCTCATATGTATTCATCAGGTTCATTCAACTCTATTTCTAATTACTTTTTTTTTTTTTTGCGTTAATATCTAGGTAAGTATATTAATTTTAAAATTCATTTTTTATAGATAGTAACAATCGTGAGAAATGGAAAGAAATAATTCACATTATTAATAAAACCAATTCATCCTATGAAGAATGTTCATCAGAATCATGTTCATGTTATTTAAGGTAAGTTGATATTTTGCTCAAGGATATGATTCTTTTGTTTATATTTGTATTGTTCACAATTGTCGTGTAATTGATTGCCATATGATAAAGTCTTTAGTCTACAATTGTCTATTCTCTTGTAAATAAAATATGCTAGCAACTGTTAATGGCTTAGAAAATGTCTTCTGTTGTGATCACAAATATTGAATTAGAGTTATTTGTAAATAAATTATGTAAAGTAAGTATATGTAATATATTTTTTACTCTTGATTAAGTACTTATAACTAGGAATGTTATATGTCTTCAGGTACAAGTAAGTACTCTTACCAAATTTATTTTCTAATAAGTGTAAGAATAAAAAAAAAATTGACATCTCTTTCCTTCTTCAATATTTGAAAATCTTTCACTGGTAATTAATTTGCAAATTTGTACAATTTCAATGGCTTCATTTTTCAATCAATTGAAATCTTTTCTGCTGATATTTTCTGACCACGCCTACTATGGAAACATGGTCAACACACAGCAGAATTCTTCATATGAATGAAATTCTAGTGTTGGACAAACTAAATGAAAATGAAATGTGTAAAATCACAATCTGAAAATCTGCACTTGGCAATGGTTTGCTGTACAAGAAAAAATGTATGAGTGTAGCTCTAGTTTTCAAATTTTTTTTCTTGAGACTATCAATGAAATATTAATAATTCAGTATTAGATGTTAAAGCTGTAAATAGAAATACTTTTTTAAACATATACTTTTTCATCCTGCAAATGAGTTCTTATTAAAAAATATGCATGAACAGTGGAAAAGGAAATGGATAAAAATATTTTTAAAAAGTAAGGTAAGAAGTTATAAATTTTTTGTAGAAATGAATTAAAATTGAACTGTTTCAGCGTTTTTGCTTTGTAATTTCTAATAGGCTGATATGGAGTAATTATATAGGAGGCTTTATTGGATATTTTAAAAGAATGGATTTTATTATCTGACAGTTGAAATTGGAACGTCTAACATTGTTAATCACAGCATTTTGTAGATGTATATGCAGAAGCCCACTCAAAGGAATGTTGCTACTTCATTTGTAATGACCTTGTCAGAAAGATAAACTATAATAAATTGCGTGAGAGTTGAACACCAGGTAAATAAGTAATTTAATTCTTGTCTGTTTGTATGTATGCGATAAAGTTGTTTATTAATGTTGTTAAGTGATTAACGTAAATTGAAAAGTTTTAAGTTTGTTGTTAAGTGATTAAGTTAAGTTTGTTTAAAATTTTATTAGCTTGATATTCAGTTTTAAAGTTAGTTTGAGTTTCATGTCTTTTCATTAAATTTAACTATTTACTTGCTTTTGTTTCCTTTTGTGGGCACATATATTTAAGTGAAACAGAGTTTCCACCGCTGATGAAAATGTGAATCATCAAAAAGGTTGAAATTGCCATGTTCAAATTCCTAGCCTATTTAATTTTAAACTGTAGATTTTCTAGATTATTTAATAAATGTACTCTTATGTATTTGGATATTTTTTATTAAAAATATTTCTGATTAAATATTAAACATCTAAAATTTTATTTATGTAAAAATAATATAAGATCTTTTACCATAAGGTATTTTTATTATTCAACATTTTAATTTTGTGAAATTTGAAATTGTTTATGTGAATTTGTTTGTTTTGTGAATATAAATTGAATTGGAATTGCTGTCATAATAGCTTTTTAATAAATTAAAATAGAAATGTTTCTCCTATTGACTTGTATAATGTATTTATTTATAAATTACTTTAGGATGACATAAAAGATTGAGTATTAAACTCCAGCTGCTTTTGAATATTATATTTCACTAAAATATTTATTTTTTAACAATATTGTTTATTAAAATTTTCTAGATTTTTTAAGTAGTTCATTATAATTTAAATCTTTGTTTATTAAATTGCCATATTTTGGTTAATGAGACACCATTTTGCTTTAAGGAAATGGTAGTGTCATATGTAGCTAAATGTATGTTTAGAAGCCATTTTATTAAACTCAGGAAATAGATAAGAAATGTAAAATAACGAAAATTCAAAATTAATTTTTGGCTAATTCCTTTTTAACACTTATTACTGCAAAAGACTTGATCTAATGTGGTATTTCCTCTGAGTAATTGAGTTTTCATTAACTCTCACAATTTTATTTGGACCACCAAATTTTGAAGAGGAATGATAAAATAATGCATTGGCACAAGCATCTTGAATATTATTGTTTCAATTAACGGTTATCAAGTATTTTATTTCTAATTTGAGTTCACACATTTATATAGACAGCAGCTCTTGTCATCAAAAATAAATAAACTAGGCAGCTTTTAATAAAAAAATGCAAGAGTTCTTAAACCAATCTTAGCTGTGTAATAATTTTTTTTTATCAGCGTGTTCATTAGTTGGTGCATTATTTTGGTGATAAAGCCTGACCTCCGATCACATGGAAAATTGGCAAGCAGCTATGTCAAACTGATTCAAACAGAGCGGCATCATAAGGGAGGAATTGGCATTTAGAAAGGATTTTAATTAAAATAAAAACAATTTTAATAAATGAAATTTTAGATGATACAAAACTATAAGAAGAAAAAAACCTCACACTAACTATTATACTTTTTCTTTCAAAGCAGCTTTATGCTGTATATATCTGACTAGCACTCTTAACAAGTAATTGATTTGTCTTGTCTGTTTCTGCCATTAAACTGGATGTTTACCTGTGATTTGTCTATTCTTCAGCAATAAAATGCAATTTTATTTTGTGTAGCTCGATACAAAATCTTTTACTGTATATGATACTTCTTTAAAAAAATTTACTGCATATTCTTTTTTCATTTGGTAAATTCTTATAATCCAACAGTTCGTTTACTGTAATATGAATTATATTGTTATAAGAGTTTCTTCTAACTGTATTAAATCTTTTCGGAAAACATGTGCAATAAAAGTAAAAAATTAGCAACGCATAATAGTAAAACTTTAATTCAACATATTTCCTATATTTCCCGGCTTTTCTTAACTACATGTACTTAACAGTACTTGTTTTAAAATTTTAACTTTGGATAATCCCTTTTTACGAATATTCAAACTCCTCGATTATACATTGATATACACTGAAGTGACAAAAAGTCATGGGATACCTCTTAATATCGTGTCGGCCCTCCTTTCGCCCGGCGAAGTGCAGCAACTCGACGTGGCATGGACTCAACAAGTCGTTGGAAGTCTTCTGCAGGAATATTGAGCCATGCTGTCTCGATAGACGTCCATAATTGTGAAAGCGTTGATGGTGGTGCAGGATTTTGGGCACGAACAGACCGTGTTCAAAGACCGTGTAACATTCCGTGTTCAAAGTCTGTTAATTCCCGTCGTGCGGTCATCATCAAGTCAAAACCTCTTCACATGAATAACTTGAACAGAAATGAAACCTCTGCGAAAGCACTGCGCATTTATACCTGTTCTACGCGATGCTACTGCCATCTGAAAATTTGCATATTGCTATCCCATGACTTTTGTCACTTCAGTGTATATCATATTAAAATTCCATTAGAATATACTGTTAGATAAAAAGATCTATTTAAAAAAAATGTTTATTCACTGCTTTCAACGGTGAAGTTAGATTTATCACTAATTTATATTATTCTAATAATGTCACTATGTATACCTTACTGTTTAGTTGTATTTCAGCATGGATGGCTCTGCTCTAGGAGATCGGGCTAATTTGGAAGGACTCATTGGATGGTTGTCGGATAGCTGCGCCTGATCAGAGTATCTTGCAATGGATAACCTACTCCGAACGATGGCGGAATTTCGCTCCAATTTTGAAGGCAATTTTCCACAAAAACAGGATGTTCGCTCTTCGACGGGGAACGATAAGAAAAAAATAAAAAACGATATAGAAAAATAAATACGCAGGGTACGTGTAAAATACAGCACAGAGATATTCGGCCCACGCTTTTAGATTCATTTTGTTAATTTTTAATTTAATTTTCAGTTTTATTAAACTGACAATTTTTTATATGGAATATGACCACCGCTACCACCGTAAACCACCGCTTTATTGCACAGGGAAACAAATGATTTTCTAATAAAGTACAGGGATATTTTGTGGTAGGGCACAAGTTGTTAAAAATAGTGTCATAGGAATAACAAGCAGTTAGTTATTATAATTCATTTATTTACAATATATTCATTCTTGAACGCGATAGGTTTGTTCATAGATATTTTATATTACTATATATAAAATGAACGCTGAATACAAACATTTATATTTTAAGCATTCAAAATATTGTTTTTAAATGTAAGTGTATGTATTAATGGGAAATGTTGGTATTCACTCCACTCTTTATTCATTTGGCTAAAATAAATGAAACACATTATCAACAACATCTACACCATGTGCGCAAATAAAAACAAATGCGACGAACGAAAAGTAAGAAAAGTCCCTCTATACCTACATTGTTTATATAATGTTATGTGTCTTGCTATTGAAATTGGTTTCTTAACATTAGATTTCAACATTAATTCACATAATTTTTGTAAAAATATAAATTGTTTTCATAAAGGTGTCAGGAGTCAATTTTTTATACGAACTCATGACTCCTTCAAGAATATTCGACTCCACACCTCTGGTCAAGAGCTGTCTTTTATCAATTTGATTCAAATTTATGTTATGTGTAGATATCATAAAATAGGATTCTAATTGGCCACAGTAGTAGATTTCATGCCGCAGTGGTTAGTGCAAATACGAACTGGAATTGTATTGATGGTTTTATTTTTAAGTTATTCTTTTCCATTTTCGGAGTTGTCTTATTAATTTAAAGTGATTATAATATCCATTGTTTTGTTCTGAATTTAAATATATCTCGACTTTTTTTCCGAAAAAAAATGAAGTGTCCTCAAACATGTTGATAAATTATATCTATAAAAAAACGCACGATTACCACAGTAACTATAAATTTACTTTTATACATTTTGAGTACTTTTTATTTTAAAATATATTGTTACTCTTCGAAATTGGTTCAAGTGAAGATGCACGTAAATATGGTTTTTTAAACTCATGTGCAGATATGATTAATTTTATTGCGTTACACTGTAAGTAATTTTAATTTTTTATTTTTTCCGTATCGATATTTTCATGTATTTTTCTATTAATTAATGGTTCTTTTAGCTATCAGCTGTTCTTTTTTAGAGTCAGTCAGTCACTCTTTACTGGTTTTCGAGTACCTTGGCCCCAGCGGGCATTAAACTCCAGTCTTCTATTTAGTACATGACGATGAAAAAAATAACATAATTTTCAAAGAAACAGAGAATGAGTAATTAAGGGTAATGTCCCCATCAGTAAGATAAAATAATAAATATTAAGTAAATTTTAAAAGAATTAAAAGTTAAACAATATTGAAATAGTTCTTTTGTTTTTAATTAGAAACACATTTTATACAATTAACTTATTAATGAACTTATTACTTATTTCACGGTCTTTAATAATATTGTGAAGGATGTCACGGGAAAATGTGTGAAACGCATTAAAATATTTTGCTTGAGTTGCCTCTCTATTAAATATCTGTTTACTGTTTGCACATTATAAGTGCTATTTCTATTATCGAGGGCGCTGCGATCGTTTTGAGGAGCACGAAAATGGGCATTCTTTTTACAATATTTGAAATATATATTATGAATTATATTGTTAAATGAGTTTCTTCTAGTCCTATTAAAATTATTAGAAATTATATGAATAAAACTTAAAAATTAGCAACATATGATAGTACATCTTTATTAAAACATATTTCCAATATTTACCTGTTTTTTTTACATTTTGAGGATAAATCATTTAATCGTGTTTTGTTTTAAAGCTTTATCAAATTTCTTATCAAGTATACATTTACTTAATAGAACTGTTTGAGTATTTTAACTTTGTATTATCTTTTTTACGAATGTTCAAATTCCTCGATTGGACAGGAATATATATTATATTTAAATTCCATTAAAAATGTTAATTGATAAAAAGATCTATTTAAAGACATGTTTATTGAAAATTCACTACTTTGAGCGATGAATTTAGATTTACCACTTTAGTATATTATTTTGATAATCTAATATATAAAATTCTCATGTCGCAGTGCTTGTTGCCAAACTCCTCCGAAACGGCTTGACCGATTCTTATGAAAATTTTTGTGCATATTTGGTATGTCTGCGAATCGGTCGTAATCTATTTTTAAACCCCTAAGTGATAAGGGTGGTCCCCCTAAATATTTTTTAAAATTTCTTTCGCAAAACAATGTAGGCGGTAACAATGTAGTGTTTTTTTCTTTAATTTTTTAGTCATGACACCGTGTGCTTAAACAAAAATTAAAGTCTTTAATCGGCTTCATTTTTTTTAACTTTTATTTAATTAAGTGATCTTATATAAATCAACACGTGTTGTAAGCTCGCGCCAACAACGGCCGTTGCTTTACCTGTATATATTATACGCAACGTTTTTGTGGGAATAGTTTTAATTTAAAAGAGAAATATTTACGTGTTAAATAAATATGCGTGTTTTATCATTCTTAAAGGTAAGTCAAATAATAAGAGAACAAATACTGTTATATTTGCACGTGTTAATGTCTTAAGTTGTCTTAAGTTAATGTTTTGTTAAGTTATATTCTTTGCACGTGTAGTATTAAATTATATTTACACGTGTAGCGTGTGTTAATGTTTAGTTAAGCAAAATTGGCAACTTTATTATTGTTCTAAGAAAAATAAAGATGGCTGTTATTGCGTTTTAACTAACAGGTGTAATTGTGTTGTAATTTACTTTATTGTGGCGAATCTGGGATTCCAGTAAAGTAAATGTTATTTGCACTTCGAAAGCATAAGATTATCGAAAGCATAAACTTATAACGACAAACTATTTTGCGGCACTCTGTTACTCCTTTCAGATGATTTCAGGGAAACACTTCCTGTCATTCCACGTTCAACGTACGCTGATGAGATCAACGCTTGCTTAAAATCATCGTCACTGTGACGTAATGTTGAAAATTACAACTAAAAGTAAACATGCGCGTTCAAATGCTTCAAGATCCATATGCTGAAACATTCTCAAAACAACTGTTAGATAATGTCGATGAAAAATTGTTGTACA
>BPLR01004507.1:0-29161 GCA_021605095.1 Caerostris extrusa | reverse complement strand
AAAGGTTCTGATTCTTGAATGAATTATTCGAGAACGGATTGGATTTGTCAATGTTGTGAAAAGTTGGATAACTGCTTTTTGTTGTATACAGGGTCTCAAAAACATTTTTATATGTGCGTGATTCTCATTATAATTTGAAGGACAGAAGAAGAATAATTTATTAAAATTTCAGTTGACTGAATAATGATAAAGGACCTCCCAAATTATTACTATCATCACTGACTCAATATCTGCCTTACAGGTTGTTACTGAAGGTTTTTTGCACGAACGCTTTTCGGTTTAATTCCACACGACAGCCCACAAATTAATGAAGGGAACGACAAGGAAACTTTCATTTAGCATCACACGGCAGCTTAAAAGCAATGCAAGGTGAGACAAAGATGCCTGGTTTGTATCTAAAAGCAGCTACAAATTAGTAAGGAAAAGCAAATAAACTTTCAGTTTAAAGTTGTAACCACAAATCAATGCAAGGAAAGGCAAAAAAAAAACTTTCAGTTTAGCATCAAAGGAAAAGCCTATAAGGAAGGAAAGAAGGCAAAGAAACTTTGGGTTTAACACATTTTCCGGTAGGTTTCAATTTCAGCTTTGCTAAATCTATGCAAAATAATGAATTCAAAAAATCAAAAGATGCATAAATATGATGATAAAGATATATTTTTCCATTGTTAAGAGATAATGATAATTCATTTTCTTGACACTAATGAAGCATGATTGCCATGCAACAAAATGCAAGGTAATATTAAAATATGGAATGCATTTATTCCAAACTAAATATATTAAATAGATAAACCTTTAATAAAAATCTAAGAAAATTCCATGGTTTGAACAAAATTGCTTAAATCATCAATCAGTGAATCTATATTGGTTCAGTTTTTTTTCATAAAGGCAAGTCACTTAAGAAACATCTTTCAACTCGAAACCTCATTTACACATCGCTTTCAGACCATTAGATGACAACTAACAAAACCTTTCTCTCACAACCGACACGCCAGACATAACCAGATATCTTTTCAAGAAAGAAACGAAATCCATTTCTACTCGAAAGAACTCCGGAATAGATAATTTTTAACATTGCATGCATATTGTGTGTTGCATTTATTCATTTCCCTTGTTAGTATTAAGTATATGCGAAACTGATTTATGTTTTTAAAAAGGAAAAATGTAATAAACCAAATTCCATTTCATTTTGAATATAAACGTAAAAGCTTGTCCTAGTAGTAACAATATATTTAAGGCATTGGTTTGGATCCACTGGCGACGTACATTGCAGTCGCTGCTTTTGGAAGCAAGAGAAGACTCAATAACAAATGTAACTAAGTGTATAAAAGATAGTTAGGCTGCCTCGAAGGAAGATTTCTTCCATGCAACAAGCAAATACTGGTTTGTAACTCTAAAGTTCTCTATGAATTCAATGGCCAACTATTTATGATAATCAAAAATGGAACATCAGCCTCCTTTATATGTGGCATCATATTTGTATATTCATGTTATTTCCGATTTCATTTGTTTATAATAATCATTTATTAAATCACAAAAAATATGAAAGTATATTTATTTATTATTATTACCAATATTAAATTTAAAAAATTTTTCAATGAGTTATTTATAATAAATTATTATTAATTGTTTCATTTATTGTTTATTATTTTTATTATCTTATTTATTTTTAAATTATTTTAATTTAAATTTATTTATTATTTTTATTATCTTATTATATATTTTAAATTATTATTTTAATTTAAATTATTTTTATGTTTTTTAATTTATTTATTATTATCTTATTATTTATTTTAAATAATTTATTTTTAATTTAATATTTATTATTCATTATTAATAATTAATAATTTACTTACTTAATTACTAACTATTTACTAATTATTATTTAATTTAACAATTTAATAATTATTATTTAATTTAATAATTATTTTAAATTAAATTATTATTTATTTTATTTATTCATTATTATCGTATTATTTATTTTAAATAATTATTTTAATTTATTATCGTATTATTTTTCTTATTACTTATTATTTATCTTTTATTATTTATTTTAATTTACTTTATTTATTATTTTTATTAATTTTATTTTTATTTCGTTACTAATAAATTATTTTTTTTATTAATAAACAATATATGTTCTATTCAAAATAATTTCTTCGTCTACAAACAGTATTTTTTTTCCCCTTTCAAAGGTAAAACGCATGAAACTTAATAATTGTAAAGGAATTATATCAGTGTTTAAAGAATTTTCAGTATGGAATACGACCCCCAACCTCTTTGCTAATACCATTGGAGCGGTAGAAACGCAATTCTAGGAGGGAGAACTGAAAAAATACATATTGTTAAAATCCCCTTATTGTGGAAATTTCCCTTTGGGGAAATCTGTCAGAAGGGCATCTTGTGTGAAACGAATCACGTAAGTGAATGAGCAGAGACGTGGCCGAATCGTTCTTTCTTTGTTTCTGTGGAAGAGTTGTTCAAAGCCGTTTCATTTTTAAATTTGATCTGTCTTGAAAGCTAAAAGAAGCATTTCACTTATTACAATTGCATTTACTTGCATTTAATATTATTATAATAATATAATTATATTTATATTAATCTCTTAAATATTAAATTATATATTAAAATTACGTCTATTATTATTGAATTCATAATTATGTTTATCTACATAACGAAAAAAAACATTTCCAAGGTCATTCTGAAAGGTCATATAAAGGTCGTTACGAATTCAGTGAATAACTATTAAAGATTTATTATGGCTGGTGCATTACATTGAAAATGTTTAATTAGCCTAAATTAGTTGATTTTAATAATTTATTTTATTTTTAGCTTAAATTATTATTCAATTCTTACTAATAGTTCACACACTCACTATATATATCTTGTTCAAATTTTCAATCGTTCATAAAATACTTTTTATTCATCCACTCAAGTCCAAATACATTTTTTTTTAACCTGTAGCAGATGACACTTGATGTTATCGACAGTTTTTCAAATTTAAATATTAATTAATTTTAGTTTTAGATTTAAGTTGCATGCATCTAATAATAGATGGCGCCAGATGTAAGAGGAAAATTTCAACTTTTTATTTGTAAAAGACTTTTCTGCAATATAGTGAAATAAAAGTAGGAATTGACTTTAATTTTTATATTACTTGTTTTTACTAATATTGACATTATTGAAAATTACAATTATTGTTACTGATTATTAATAGCTCTATTCAAAAAAAGAATTATGCATTCTGAATTCGATGAATATATCGTCAATATGAATACCGTCAGTTATACTCTGGCCTTTGGTACCACAGGCTTCAGGTTAAAATCCTGGCGGCCTGACATGCATGTTTTTAGTGGGTCGGAATCCATTTTAAACTGTATGTCCCAAGTTTAAACCTGCGTACACTGATCGACAAACCAAAACACTATAGAAAAGCGGCTGATGGCCAATTGGCTAGTACTCTGGCCTTTGGTACCACAGGCTTCAGGTTAAAATCCTGGCGGTGGCATGCATGTTTTTTAGTGGGTCGGAATCCATTTTAAACTGTATGTCCCAGTCTGTTTAAACCTCGCGTACACAAACTCACCGTAGAACGACAAACCAAAACACTATAGAAAATCGGCCTGATGGCCAATTGGCTAGTACTCTGGCCTTTGGTTCGAATACTGGCTGTGGCATGGATGTTTGTTGGTGGTTCGGAATCCACATTAAACTGTAGGTCCCGGTCTAATTATCCTAAAATGTGAAAAAAAGTAACTGAACGAGAACAAACAATTACTGACTTAGTTCTGCAGTCTTAAAAAATAAAAAGTATCAACCAAATACAACTCAAGTGAAATATTCTTTAAAATTTTATTTTAAATCTTCTACTGAACACTCATTTTTCCCAACAGGATTTAAAGCTGCATTTACCAGCAAGCGAAGCTTAACGCAAAATATACTAAAACTAAAAATCACACCTCAAAAGAAGAAGCATGAGCCTTAAGAATAAGCGCCTAATACTTTACGCTATCATCCCCACAAGCAAGGATAATCTCTCCCTGCTCCTGAATAAAACTCCTTCTCCCGGATTAAAAGTGAGCCGGCATTTATTTTCCATGACTCCGGTATTTTCCGGGAGACTTTAAGGCTGTTTTCCCAAATTATTCCGGCACGGTTCCTCCGACCCAACTTAGGGCCGGCCCACTTAAGAGCTAAATGTAATTTACCATCCAACAGCTGCTTTCTCGCCTAGAGAGATTTGCATGGAGTTCTGGGTCTGAGTAATAGCACGGCGGTGGGAACTCAACTTGTAAATGCAGTTTAGTTAGTTCTTCTTTTCGCTTGAGGTAGTAGAGTTGGTTTAACGTGTTTTTAGAAATACCTGACTCTGTGAAATCAGTAAGTATTTTTACAGTTCTGTTCGCTATTGGCTTTTTGTATTTATTACTAGCTGAATTAGTCATTTTCCCCGGAATCATCTACAAAAAAGGACAACGAAATTTAACAATTTAAAAAATGGAATTCTTTATTAATAATTTTTAAGCAAATCTTTGAGGCCTGATAGGCGAGACTTCCTCTAGCCTTCGTTGCTGCGGGTTTCAAGTTCGGTCTGGTACGTTGTGGTTTTGAAATCATTTTTAAAATGTAGTCTGTAAGTAATATAAAAACGACTGGTTTCCCCTGATGGAACATGCCAAATAGACTGGTTTAACCAGATGGAACATGCCAAATAGACTGGTTTCCCCAATGTCGGTCTTATACGATTACAAGACGTAGGGCTGACAAGCCTACCCGTAAAGAAAGAAATTCTCATGTTACGTAATCTGGCGGGCCTTGGTCCTACTTGTTACGCGATTGAAGAAGTAAGCGGCTTGATGGACAGGGTTTCGAATCTTGGCGGTGGCATGGATATTTGTTAGTGGTTCGGAATCCACGTAAATTGTATGTCCCGCTCTAATTAGTCTAATGTGAACACAAAATGACCGTAGAGCGGCAAACCAAACCATTAATGAAGTAAAACTTTAAATCAAGTAAAAAAAAATGATATCAATTAAAAATTTTAGAACAACCACTTATGGATATACACCTATTTAAGTTTTACATATAAAGATTGTGTATTGCAGATTTAGTTAAACAAATGTAGATACATAGTATATAGGAGATGTTTGGTCGCAAACTTAATTTTCCCTTTTTAAACGTTTTTATACTGGTCATAGAAAAAAATTGAATTGAACTCAGAACACTATGATTTATGAAAATTTCTCATAATAAGCTCCCAAATCCTCTCATTAAATTAAAGAAAGAAAGAGGGGGAATTGCTCAGTTTTAAAGTAGACTATAGAGGGCCTGAATGACCGAATAGCTGGCGCTCGGTACCACAGGTTTCGGTTCGAGTCCCGGCGGTTGCCATGGATGTTTGTAGTAGTTCGAAATACACTTTAAACCGTAGGCCCCGGTCTATCATGATCGGAGGTTGCTTTACTCCGCGTTACGTTAGCGTTACGAGGTATTAGAGAGTTTTTGCACACCGTTCCTTTAAATACGGTATTTTTTCCTCCCCCTAGCGCATGCTCATAAGAAATTGCGCATGCGTATCTATAATAATGTTTCCTATGAGCATGCGCGCTTAGGGAGGTAAAAATACCGTATTTTAAAGTGTGAAGTCTTTCTAAACTCTCTATTGTTACCCGTGTCCGCAGCTTATCTTCGAGCTACGCACCTCCTGGGTGTGGTAAGTGTGAGTAACGTCTGTGCAGTGCTTGCCTTAAGGAATCAAAGACAAATTGTCTGAGTGTTTGCCAGCTGCCTTAGAACAAAAAAAAGTCTTAGGTAGACCACAGCCTATATGCCCAATATGAAAGCCCCAGGTTAAAAATTGTTAATTTGTATAAGGACAAACAAACAGATTTTCAAATTTATATGGGGTTTTTTCCGGCTGAAGTGACTAAGTAACAAATTTCGGTTTGGTTTTTGTCGCTCTACGATCATTTTGCGCACACTTTAGGGGATAATTAGGCCGGAATCTACAGTATAACGTGGATTCCGAACCACTCCCAAACATCCATGCCGCCGCCATGATTAGAACCTGAACCCTGTGGTACCAAAGTCCAGAGCACTAGCCAAATGGCCATCAGGAGGCAACTATTGAATACGGTGGGGAAAAATCGAGTTTCCAATTTTTAACAACTTATCGCTCGTCTGAATGAAACATATAACAAGTAATATAAAAAAAAAAAAAAAATTTATAGTCAATTCCTACTTTTTTTTTTTTTTTTCACTATATTGCAGAAAGTCCTTTATAAATAATTTTCATTCATTTTTTTTAAGTTTATCTGGCCATCTATTGGTAGATACATGCAACTTAAATCTAAAAAAAACTAAAATTAATTAATTAAATTTAATGAAGGAATTAATATTTGAAAAACTGTATTAACATCCAGTGTCATCCACTACAAGTTAAAAAAATGTATTTGAACTCGAGTGGATGAATAAAAAGTATTTTATGAACGACTGAAAATTTGAAGATATATATATATAGGGAGAGTGTGAGCTAATAGAAGGAATTGAATAATGTAAAAATATAAATCTAACAACATCATAATAAAAATGTTAAAAAGTAAAAGCTGCATCAGCCGGGAATCGAACCCGGGCCGCCCGCGTGGCAGGCGAGGCATTCTACCACTGAACCACCGATGCTGCAGTTATGCGTACTATTTAAAATAAACAACAATAAAATCCCTACTTTTTACGAGCTATTAACTCACTTTTTTTTATACTTCGTATTTGTTTCGTCGGCTGCTATGCGATAATGTATTCCGATTTAGCAATGTATCTCATTTATATTCACTTTTGATGGTATAAATACATTTACAAAACTATACGGTTTTAAAAGTAATAATATGCATGGTTTTAATAGTTTAAATGGTAAATATATGGTGTAAACACATTTTCGTCTTTTCTTTTCTTTCTTTTTTTTTTCAATTCTATCTATTAGCTCACACTCTCCCTATATATATCTTGTTCAAATTTTCAATCGTTCATAAAATACTTTTTTATTCATCCACTCAAGTTCAAATGCATTTTTTAAACTTGTAGTGGATGACACTGGATGTTAATACAGTTTTTTTCAAATATTAATTCAGTAATTAAATTAAATTAATTAATTTTATTTTTTTTATTCTAATTGCATATATCTACCAATAGATGGAGCCTGATAAACTTAAAAAAAAATGAATGAAAATTATTTATGAAGAACTTCTTGCAATAGAGTGAAAAAGAAGTAGAAATTGACTTTAAAAAAAAAAAAATTTTTTTTTTTTTTTTATTACTTGTTTTATGATATAGTTCGATCAGAGATTGTGTTGAAAGGTAAAAAGATTCTTTTTAAAAGCGGAAATGGAAAAGTCGATTACTTATTAGGGTGCTAATCTGATATACGTTGCTCAAAGGAATTTTGAAAGAATGCATTTTAACAATTATCGTGGAATTTTTTCACACAATTTTTCTTTTAAATTACATAATTTACGATTTTAATTACTAAGAATATAAATTATTTTTATTGTAAGATTCCTCCAAAATTACTTTTTCTCCTATTTCTCGTGGGCACGATCAGCTCAGGTATAGGCCATTATTCATATTCCAAATTTTTTTTTTAATGCATCTATAATGCAGCTGTCAAACACTGAGACAGCTTGGTTTTGAATGCAAGATAAGCCACGGACGCGGAGTAACAATGCCCCCACAACGCTCTACGATCATGCTAGACCGGAACCTAAGGTTTAAAGTGGATTCTGAACCACTACAAACATCCCTGGCACCGCCGGGACTCGAACCCGAAACCTGTGGTACCGGCCTGTGTATGACCTACTGTACATTGAGGGAGCAACTGTTCGCCTGGAAGACGGCGTATCCTGACACGGCCATCGGCGTGATGAATGACAAACCGTGATTCATCTGACCAGGCAACTCTCTCCCACTGATCCATGGACCAGTCACGATGTTCCCGGGTCCAGCGCAGGCGCAGTTGGCGATGACGCTTGGTTAGCAAAGGCACACGAGTGGGACGTTTGCTGTGTAGCCCTTATCCAACAGTGTCCGCTGAACAGTGTGCCCCGATACTATTCTACTTGGCCCTGCATTGTATTGGGCTGTCAGCTGAGCCACTGTCTGGCTCCGGTTTTGCTTCACCATGCGAGACAGTCTCCGACGACCTTTTTCTTTGATAGTGTGTGGATGTCCAACACCATGTTGTCTACTGCTCGTTTCGCCGTCATTAATCCACTTTGCAGAAGTACTAACAACTGTAGATCGCGAACACCCCACGAGTCGTGCAGTTTCGGAAATACTTGTTCCGAGCCTTCGAGCCATTACAATCTGCCCTCTATCAAAGTCGCTTAGATCCGCAGCCTTTCCCATCACACACAGAAGTAAGTGAAAGAATGATTCTTCAGACTCTCCAGCAGCAGTTAAATACCACTTCCACCTGATCACGTGCCTTCCACGTCATCCTGGTGAGTTCATAACAAAATGTAGGGGTGATCATAATGTTTTGGCTCTTGAGTGTATATGAAAGTTTGTGTGTATATTAGTATATGTAGGACTTCAATTTGCATCCAAATATTACTAAAATCATCAGGATACTTCTGATGCAAAGTCTAAATCAACAGGAAAAATTTTTCTAAATTGGATCAGTATTGTTGTTGTTGTCGTGTCCCTCATGGAAGAAGGGGTGCAGCTTCTGTTCTGATGGAGCACCGTAGGTAGAAGTCTTCTAGGTAGGATTTCTGCTCCGTGACGCTCTTACAGTCATAGGAGACGGGGACCTACGGCTTAAAATGGATTCCGAACCATTACAAACATCCATGGCATCGCCGGGACTCGAACCCGAAACCTGTGGCCCGGCCACTCGACACTCGGCCATTCAGGCCCAATTGGATCAGTATTCCTTAAGAGAATTACCCAATTTGGGATAAATGAAGTTTTACGCCAATTTGGCGACTTTTCATGGTTGAAGATATTTTCATGGTTGACTTTTTCTTTACGCTGTCGTATTGTCTGAGTATCCGCTTCGTTCTTCTGACCTGAATTCTCCACTCCACCGTCGTCGGATGTTCGAAATTTGATAGCCATAGGAGATCCAATGTGAGGTTGGGAGAAAGAATTTGTTGAATTTCACATTTGTTTTTACTGTTAAATTTACAATACTGTGTAAGGAAAAAAAAACTATTGAATCAGTTGTTAGAGCACGAAGAAAGCTGAAATGTTTTCCTGCATAAACATGAATCTAAAAAGTATTAATACTTTTTAATTTTTTGAGATCGTGCGATTTTGTGTGATATATGCCAGTAATAAATGTTATTTGTCTTGATGAGAACTATAACCTCATTTTTTTATTTATTATATTTTTCAAAACAATTCGTTCAATTTCTGTATGTTTAACGTTAATGATAACCTTAGATAAATGTTAGAGCTGCAATTTATAACTGGTTGTGAAACTAGTGCTTCGTATAAATAAAATTCTCCATTTTTTTTTTTTTTATCTTTATTATTCTTTAATATAAAAAACAGTCCAGAAATTTTGCTTTTCTTTTTAAATAAAAATTATTAAAAGATGTCCTTTTGTATGTAAAATAATAATTTATAAATTCTTAATTCTAAACCACAACTATTATAAATGGTTTTTGTTTCTCCTTTTTTTATCTTTTTTCTTTTTAATGTTTCATTTTTTTTTTTTCTGATATCGTTCTTTAAATGTGGTTTATAAATATTTTGTATTCTAATGAGTTTGGATTCCGGAAATTCTTCAACTTCATTGATATTTTCTTTCTTTTTTCCCTTTTATTATCAAGCATTTTTTTTTTTTTTTTCCAATTGTAAATTTTTTCACGAGGCTATGCAAAATCGAAGAATTAAGAAGAAAACGACTGTCTTCAAAATAATTAAGGACATATTGGATATTTTTAGAAGTAGAAAATTCCGGAGGGTTGATTGCAATTTTATTTTAGAAAATTTTCTTCTAAACTTATGTTTTTATTATTTCTTGTCCCAACGAAATAAAATTTATATATTCAATTTATGCAATTTCCGTTGGACCCATCTATCAAGTAATTTCGTGTTTTCGTATTCAAGTTTTTCATAATTCACATTTTTTACTGTATTCACCGAAATAAAATTATTTATGAAACATCACAAATTTGAGCTCCTCATAGAATTCCATAAAATTATTCCTAAAGAAGAGATTAAATAACGCTGTAAAGGTTTATTATATTAATAAAAGACATTCCAAAGAAAGTGACACACATTTGCGTATCACATTGAAAAAACTTCCATCAGACAGTCCATGTGTAGCACCACCACATACTTCTTCAATCGTCACAAAGTCTACACGATTTTTAATATAGTGACTGCAAGCAAAGCCATCAGTGGGAACTGTACCTTTTCTATCAATGGAGTTTTTAAAAAAAATTATGTTTATAAAAAAAAACATTTCTCTAATTTTGTTGTTGTTCTTTCTTATCCCAATTGATCGACAGCAACATCTAGATCAAAACCAAGAACCCGTGTAATCTCATGGAAGGAGGAAAAGGGGGAGGCAGCTTCTGTTGTGATTGAGCACGCGTAGGATCTACGCGCTCTCGGGACCTACATCTTAAAATGGATTCCGAACCACTACCAACATCCATGGCACCGCCGGGAACCCCAAACCTGTGGCACAGAGCGCTGGTCACTCGACCAACATTAATTTTAATTATCTCTCTTCACTGTGAAATAATACTCCGAGAAATGTCTTTCATTATAATAAAATTCTATTAAAGATTTCAAAAGTAAAATCAAAAAACAACTCTGTGAGAGATTTGAATTATTTCATAAAATTTAATAAATTTTAGTTCCTTTTACATTGTGGACTCTAAATATTTTAAATTAATAAAATAAAAGCAGTATAAACAATATAAGTAATATTATTCTTTAAAAACCAAATTTAAAAGTAAATGCTATTATAACTTCAAATAATCTTATAAACATAAAGCAGTAAAATAATTCTTTATGCCCAACAGCTTCAGAAGCTAAAAGGGAAAAACACATTAAATAAAGTATTAATCCCGTCATAAAAAGAACCCAAATCCCTTAAGGTAACTGAAATACGAAAACAAATAAGGAGAGAGGATTCTTGAATTATTAAGCGGAGAAATATGAAGTCGTTGAATGTAAATTAAATTCTTTTATTTTTATTTTATTTTTTATTTGTTTTTCCATCCATATCAAAAACATGCAACTGCCATGTTACTTCGAAAACCAAACGGCGCCAAACGATGCCAGCGTCGCCATGGCAACCGAGTTTTCAAAATGGAGTCTTTTTTCTTTTTTTTTAATCTTTATTGAAGGCAATTCTTGAACTTGAGTGAAATTCTTTTTAGTAAAAGTAAAGAAAGAATACATATACAGGAAAAAATAAAAAAAAAGAATAGAATAAATAAACAAAGATAGTGAAGGACAAGGATAATATATTTTCTTCAAACAATTTTCTGCACTTTCATATTCCTTTTTTTCTTTTATATATTTCCTATCAGTATAAAAAAAACATTATTAATTCCATAGATATAAGGCACTTTTTTAAGGCAAGGGTTAATTGACAACAAAATTTGTATTTCACGAAAATTAAGTAACAAAGAAACAAAAATATTATTTAAATACAGTTTTTAATATAAAGAACACCGAACATATGATAACTTTCGCTGTAGATACTTTTCTGTACTTCATTTTGTTTGAAGAATATAATTGGTTAATTTTTTTCTTTTTGGAAGATCCCTGCAGGCACATTTCGAGACTGGAGAGATTTCTATTTACGGGGGTAGGGTTGTCAGCACTAAGCCCAACGCTCTCTAGTCATATTAGACCGCGACCTACGGTTTAAAGGGGATTCCGAACCACTACAAACATCCATATCACTTCCGGGACCGGAAACCCGAAACCTGTACCGCCATACCATACTACGCTAAAACTAAAAATAATACTATAATAATAATGATACCAAATAATACTACAACAAATGTATTTCGTTATAATAAAATTTTTTTAAAGATTTCTGAAAATAAAACGAAAAACATCTCTGTGAAAGATTTAAATTATTTCATCAAAATTAATAAACAATTTATAGTCCCTTTTTCATTTTGCACTCTAAATATTTTAAATTAATAAAATAAATGCTCTATAAACAATATAAATAAGTTCATTCGTCAAAAACAAAATTTAAAAATAAATGCCATAACTTCAAATTATCTTATGAAAATAAAGCAGTAAAATAATTCTTTATGAGCAACAGCTTCAGAAGCTAAGATGGAAATCACATTAAATAAAATGTTAATCCCGGTATAAAGGGACCCAAATCCCGTAAAGTAACATGTAAATAGGAAAACAAATAAGAGAGGAATTCTTGAATTATTAAACTTAGAAATATGAAGTCGTTGAAAGTAGATTAAATTCTTTTGCTTTTATTTTATTTTATTTTTTCATCCATATCAAAAACATACAGCTGCCATGCTTCTTAGAAAACCAGACGGCGCCAAACAATGCCAGCGTCGCCATGGCAACCTTAGTTTTCAAAATGGAGTTTTTTTTTTTTTTTTTTTAATCTTTATTGAACGCAATTCTTGAGCTTGAGTGAAATTCTTTCTTAGGAAAAGTAAAGAAAGAATACATATACAGGAATAAAAAGAAAAAAATAGAAGAAAATAACAGAATAAATGAACAAAGATAGTGAAGGACAAGGATAATATATTTTCTTCAAACAATTTTTCGCACTTTCAAATCCTTTTTTTTTTATATTCCTCCCAGTATAAAATAAAAAATTATTAATTCCATAGATATAGGGTACTTTTTCTACGAGCTATCTATTTTATTTTACCCTTCTACGACAAATGTATTATTCAATAAAAAATAATAAATGCTATGTGTAGGATGAAGATATCGGAGAGCGTGTGATAACATTTTCTTTTAAAATATGAAACTTTTCTCTTTCGCGTGATATATCACTGTGATGAAGTTATGGGAGCAATGGGCGGTAAACAGCGAACAAATGAAATTTATTTTGGACCGTGTTACGGATGTTTCTAAACATTCTTGATGTCTCTTTGGAATAAAAAGTGTTTGCACTGCTTCAAAAAAAAAAAGGGTGATTGCTTTTGTCTTTTAGAAGTGATTGTTTTTGATAAAAATAGGTTTTAGTTTAAGTCTCTCCTATAGATTTTTTTTTATCGAATTGAAGATCTTTTTTTTATTACTGTTTTTTTTTTCCAGTTTGAATATTTGGCGAATTAAAAGTTTACAAAATTTCAATTTCACGAATATATTATAGAAACAATGAAAAAATGTATTACTTCTAACAGTTTTTAGTGTAAAGAATACCGCAACTATGTAACTTTTGCTGTAGATACTTTTCTGTAGTACATTTTATTTTAAAATTTATAATTGGTAATATTTTTCTTTTCGGAACATGCTTGCTGGCAGATTTTGAGAGAGGAGATGATTTATTTTTACACAGTAGAGTTTTCAGCAGTATGTCGAACACTCTACAATCATATTAGACCGGGACCTATGGTTTAAAGTGGATTCCGAACCACTGCAAACATCCATGGCACTGTCGCGACTCGAACCCGAAACCTGTAGCACCATACTACACTATACTAATGCTGAAAATAATACTATACTATACTAATACTAAAAAAATAATACTATAATAATACTAATACGAAATAATACCACAATAAATGTCTTTCCTTATAATAAAATTTTTTAAAGATTTGTAAAAGTAAAACGAAAAAATAACTCTGTGAGAGATTTAAATTATTTCATAAAAATTAATAAATAATTTAATTCCATTTTCATTTTGGACTCCTTTTGCCAATTTAAATTAATAATGTAAATGATGTATAAACAATATTAATAATTTTATTCTTTAAAACAAAATTCAAAAGTAAATTCCATAACTTCAAATAATCTTATGAACATAAAACAGTAAAATAATTCTTTATGCGCAATAGCTTCAGAAGCTAAAAGGGAAAGCACATTAAAAAAGTGTTAACCCGGTATAAAATGGGACCCAAATCCCGTAAGGCAACTTAAATGCGAAAACAAATAAGAAAGAGGATTCTTGAATTATTAAGCGGAGAAATATGAAGTCGTTGAATGTAAATTAAATTCTTTTTCTTTATTTTTTATTTGCTTTTTCATCTATATCAAAAACATGCAGCTGCCATACTACTTATTAAACCAGACGGCGCCAAACGATGCCATCGTCGCCATGGCAACCGAGTTTTCAAAATGGAGTCCTTTTTTTTTTTTAATCTTTATTGAAGGCAATTCTTGTGCTTCAGTGAAATTCTTTTTAGGAAAAGTAAAGAGAGAATACACATACAGGAATGAAAAAAAGAAAATAACAAAATAAATGAACAAAGATAATGAAGGACAAGGATAATATATTTTCTTCCAACAATTTTCCGCATTTTCATATTTCTTTTTTTATATATATTCATTCTAGTATAAAAAATAAAAATTATTAATGCCGTAGATATAGGGTACTTTTTCTATGCGCTATCCATTTTATTTTACCCTTCTACGAAAAATTTTATTATTCAACAAAAAAAGAAAATGTTTCGTGTTAGGATGAAAATATCGGAAAGCGTGTGATAACGTTTTCTTTTAAAAATACGAAACGTTTTTCTCTTTCGCGTGATATATCAGTGTGATAAAATTATGGGAGAAATAGGCGGTAAATAGCGAACAAATGAAATTTATATTTGGGCCGTGTTACGAATGTTTCTAAACCTTCTTGATGTCTGTTTGGAAAAAAAAAGTTTGCACTTCTGCAAAAAAGTTTATTGCTTTAACAATTTAAGCACTATAAGAATTCATTTATTATAACTACCTCTATATTGGCAAACTGAGGCACACGATATGTTGTTTGGAATGTCTTCTGTCTGTAAGAGGTATCTGATTGGATCATAGGAAGGTCTGCCATGCCATGATTCCCTGTTAAAACGTCACGGTTTGGCCCACTGCTATACTAAAATTTCTGGTTAAGTCTTTTCTATTTTCATTTCTGGTTAAGTCTTCCAATTTAATCTGGAAATCTTTCAAAAGAAACAAAATTTCCAATTATATTTTTCAAATAAAATGAGTTGCAAAAAAGACTACAAAAGCACGGTCTGTTACTCTTTATACTAAAAACTATTTTTAAAATAATATTGTTTTTATTTGTTTCTTAATATTCGAGTAATTGATATTTTGTAAATTTTTATCCGCTAAATATTCAAAACTGGAAAAAAAAAAAAAGAGTGTACAAAGGAATAAAACTGAATCTTTTATTCAATAAAAAATCTACACGAGATCTTTAAACAAAAACCTATTTTTATCAAAAACAATCACTTCTAAAATACAAAAGCAATAAACTTTTTTTTTGCAGAAGCGCAAACTTTTTATTCCAAACCGTCATCAAGAATGTTTAGAAACATCCGTAACACGGCCCAAAAATAAATTTCATTTGTTCGCTATTTACCGCCTATCTCATTCATAACTTCATCACAGTGATATATCACGCGAAAGAGAAAAACGTTTCATATTTTAAAAGAAAATGTTATCCCACCCTCACCGATATCTTCATCCTAACAAGCAAACATTTATTATTTTTTTTTTATTATTGAATAACACATTTGTCGTAGAAGGGTAAAATAAAATGGATAACGCCTAGTAAAAGTACCCTATATCTATGGAATTAATAAATTTTATTTTTATTCTGAAAAGGAATATAAAAAAATGAATATAAAAGTGCGAAAAATTGTTTGACGAAAATATATTATCCTTGTCCTTCACTATCTTTGTTCATTTATTCTGTTCTTTTTATATTTTTTTTTTATTCCTGTATGTGTATTCTTCTTTACTTTTCCTAAAAGAATTTCACTCAAACTCAAGAATTGTCTTCAATAAAGATCAAAAAAGAAAAAAGACTCCATTTTGAAAACTCGGTTGCCATGGCGACGCTGGCATCGTTTGGCGCCGTCTGGTTATCTAAAGTATCATGGCAATCAATCAACAATTTAATTATTAAATTAAATTGTTGCTAAATAAATATTGCATTAACATTTTCACATCTATTTGAATATTTGTGAACGGAAGTTTTAGGAATGAGTGCAAAAAAAATGACCAAGAACATTCGTTTAATCCCTTTTGCACTTGGTTATTATAAAATAATTGAAATGGAATAAAAATGGAAGCAAATACTAAAATATTCACTAAATTAATGAAAAATCACTCATAAAATTTTTCATTTATATATATATATATATATATATATATATATATATATAATATGCAGAATATAACTGTGAGTTTAAGGGGGGGGACATAATGTGTGAGAGAACAATTCGTTGCTGTTTTTTATTGTTAAATTTGCAATGCCACTAAGAAAAAAATTTTCAATGAGACCAAAAAGCAGCTCTTAGATCTTTAGACAGCTAAAGCAGCTCTTTGATGCTCTAATGCACTTTTAAAAAGCAGCTCTTAGATGTCGTGGTATCAAAAAATCGTAATGTACCTAATATGTCCGAAGAAAATCTGCTGAAGAAATCAAAGGTGCTGTCTTGAATAGACGTGAAACTAAATAAAAAGCTAATAAATTTTATTTTCTAAAGCTATACAGCGCGGGTTATATGTGTTTTTTTTCTTATATATACACTCACTGAGAGCTAAGAGCTCTTTTAGGTTATCTAAGAGCTGCTTTTGTTTAGAATCAAAGCACATTAAATAAACTGTTAGTCCCGGTATAAAAGGACACAAATCAATTAAGGTAACTTAAATACGAAAACAAATAAGGGGGAGAGGATTTTGAATTTTAGCGGAGAAATATGAAGTCGTTGAATGTAAATTAAATTCTTATATTTTTATTTTTTTTATTTTTTCATCCATATCAAAAACATGCAGCTACCATGCTTCTTGGAAACCAAACGACGCCAACGATCCCAGCCTCGCCATGGCAACCAGAGTTTTCAAAATGGAGTCTTTTTTTCTTTTTTAATCTTTATTGAAGGCAATTCTTGAGCTTGACTGAAATTCTTTTAGGAAAAATAAAGAAAGAATACATATACAGGAAAAAGAAAAAAAAAAAGAGAACAGAATAAATGAACAAAGATAGTGAAGGACAAGGATAATATATTTTCTTCAAACAATTTTTGGCACTTTCATATTCCTTTTTTTGTATATTCCTTTCCAGTATAAAAAATAAAAAATATTAATTCCGTAGATACAGGGTACTTTTTCTATGTGCTATACATTTTATTTTACCCTTCTAGGACAAATGTATTATTCAATAGAATAAAAAATGTTGCGTGTATGAGGATGAAGATATCGGAGAGCGTGTGATAACGTTTTCTTTTAAAATATGAAACGTTTTTCCTTTCGCGTGATATATCACTGTGATGAAGTTATGGGAGAAATAGGCGGTAAATAGCGAACAAATGAAATTTATTTTTGGGTCGTGTTGCGAATGTTTTGAACATTCTTGATGTCTGTTTGGAATAAAAGTTTCTACTTCTGCAAAATAAAAAAAACGTTGATTGCTTTGTACTTTTAGAAGTGATTGTTTTTTATAAAATTAGGTTTTTGTTTAAAGCTCTCGTATAGATTTGTCGATTGGAAGATTTTTTTGGTGTTTTTTAAGTTTGAATATTTGGCGAATAAAAAGTATACAAAATATCAGTATACGGAATATTAAATAACGAAGAAAAAAGAAAATATTATTCCTAAACTGTTTGTAGTATAAAAAAAAAATACCTCAACTATGTAACTTTTTGGGTAGATGCTTTTCTGCGGTTCATTTTATTTGAAATATATAATTGGTAATTTTTTTCTTTTTTGGAAGATGCCTGCTGGCAGATTTCGTGACAGGAGATGATTTATTTTTACGGCGTAGAGTTGTCAACACTACGTCCAGCACTCTCAGTCATATTAGACCGCGTCTACGGTTTAGCGTGGATTCAAACCACTACAAACATCCATAGGACCGCTAGGGCTCGAACCTGAAACCTGTAGCAGCATACTATACTGCGCTAATACTAAAAATAATACTATAATAATAATAATACCAAGTAATACTTCAACAAATGTACTTCCTTATAATAAAATTCTTTTAAAGATTTCTAAAAGAAAAATGAAAAACAACTCTGTGAGAGATATGAATTATTTCTTAAAAATTAATAAATTTTTTTTTAGTCCGTTTTTTCATTTTGCACTCTTAATATTTTAAATTTATAATATAAATGCTGTATAAACAATATAAATAATTTTATTCTTCAAAACACAATTTGAACGTAGGCACATGCTTCCTCAATCGCCACAGAGTCTTAAATTCGTTTTTTAATACAATCGTCAATGTATTGCTGTATTATTAATATTATACTGTCACTGTACAAGTCACACCCTTTGTGCGAATAGTACACTTATCTATAGAAACATAGTTTTATTTTAAATTTGTCATGATCAAAAAATTTCTTTAATTTTAATTATCTCCATTCACCGTGAAATAATGCCAAGAATAATGCCATAACCAAAAATGTCAAAATATAAAAATTATTTAATAAATAAAAAATCTTAATAAATAAATATGATAATAACATTTTTAATTAGTAAAATAATATAATACTAAATTCTTTTAATAAAATAAATTAAAAGAATTTCATTTTATTAAAGAATTATTAAGATTTGTAAAAGTAAAATGAAAAAACAACTTCGTAAGAGATTTCATTTCATTCACAAAAATTAATAAATAATTCAATCCCTTTTTCATTTCGCACTCTTAATAGTTTAAATTAATAATATAAATTCCGTATAAACAATATAAATAATTTCATTATTTCAAAAACAAATAAAAGTAAATGCTGCTATAACTTCAAATAATCTTACAAAAATAAAGAACTAAAATAATTCTTTATGCGCAACAGATTCAAAAGCTAAAAGGGAAAGCATATTAAATAAAGTGTTAATCCCGGTATAAAAGGGACCCAAATCCCATAAGGCAACATAAATAAGGAAAACAAATAAGGAGAGCGGATTCTTAAATTAATAGTCGCAGAAATATGAAGTCGTTGAATGTAAATTAAATTCTCTTTCTTATTTTATTTTATTTTTTCATCCACATCAAAAACATACAGCTGCCATGCTTCTTAGAAAACCAGACGGCGCCAAATGATGCCAGCGTTGCCATAGCAACCGAGTTTTCAAAATGGAAGTCTTTTTCTTTTAATCTTTATTGAAGGCAATTCTTGAGCTTGAGTGAAATACTTTTTAGGAAAAGTAAAGAAAGAATACATATACAGGAATAAAAAAAGGAACAAAATAACGAATAGTGAAGGACAAGGATAATATATTTTCTTCAAACAATTTTTCGCACTTTCATATTCCTTTTTTTTTACATTCCTCCCAGTATTAAAAACAAATTATTAATTCCGTATATATAGGGTACTTTTACTAGGCGTTATCCATTTTATTTTACCCTTCTACGACAAATGTGTTATTCAAAAAAATAAAAAAAAATAAATGTTGCTTGTTAGAAGATATCGGAGCGTGTGATAACATTTTCTTTTTTAAAATATGAAACGTTTTTCTCTTTCGCGTGATATATCACTGTGATGAAGTTATGAAAGATAGGCGGTAAATAGCGAACAAACGAAATTTATTTCTTGGTCGTGTTACGGATGGTTCTAAATATTCTTAATGTCTGTTTGAAATAAAAAGTTTGTACTTCTACTAAAAAAGGTTCATTGCTTTTGACTTTTACAAGTGATTATTTTTAATAAAAATAGGTTTTTGTTTAAAGCTGTCGTATAGATTTTTTCTGAATGGAAGATTTTTTTCGTCGAATGGAAGATTTTTTTTTTTTTTGTCGAATGTTTTTTTTTTTAAGTTCAAAAATTTGGCGAATAAAAAGTTTACAAATTTCAATTTCACGAACATTAAGTAACAAAGAAACAAAAATATTATTTCAATACAGTTTTTAGTATAAAAGAATACCGCAACTATGTAACTTTTTGCTGTAGATACTTTTCGGTAGTTCATTTTATTTGAAATATATAGCTGGTAATTTGTTTTCCTTTTTTCGAAGATGCCTGCTGGCAGATGAGACAGGAGACGATTTCTTTTTAAGGGGTAAGGTTGTGAGCACTACTACCATCGCTCTACAGTCATATTAGACAGCGATACCTACGGTTTAAAGTGGATTCCAAATCATTATAAACATCCATATCACCGACGGAACTCGAATCTGAAACCTATAGCACCACACTACTCTACACTAATAATAAAAATAATACTACAATAATAATAATGTAAAAAATAATACTATATAAAATGTCTTTCGTTATAATAAAATTCGTTTAAAGATTTATAAAAGAAAATGAAAAACAACTCTGTGAGAGATTTAAATTATTTAATAAATACTAATAAATAATTTAGTCCTTTTTCATTTCGCACTCTTAATATAACGATAAAATTCAGTATAAGCAATATAAATTATTTTATTCTTTAAAAAAAAAATTCGAAAATAAATGATAGTATAACTAACAAATAATCTTATGAACATAAAAGCAGTAAAATAATTCTTTATGCGCAACAGCTTCAGAAGATTTAAAAGGTAAAGCACATTAAATAAAGTGTTAATCCTGTATAAAGGTATCCAAATCCCGTAAGGCCACATAAATAGGAAAACAAATAAGAAGAGAGGATTCTTGAATTATTAAGCGGAGAAATATGAAGTCGTTGAATGTAAAATTAAATTCTTTAACTTTATTTTATTTTATTTTTTCGTCCATATAAAAACATACAGCTGCCATCCTTCTTAGAAAACCAGACGTCGCCAAACGATACCAGCGTCGCCATGGCAACCGAGTTTTCAAAATGGAGTCTTTTTTCTTTTTTAATCTTTATTGAAGACAATTCTTGAGCTTGTGTGAAATTCTTTTGACGAAAAGTAAGGAAAGAATACACATACAGGAATAAATTTAAAAAAACAGAATAAATGAACTAAGATAGTGAAGGGGCAAGGATAATATATTTTCTTCAAACAATTTTTCGCACTTTCATATTTCCTTTTTTTTTTTTTATATCGAGAATAAAAAAAAAAAAATATTCCGTAGATATTACTTTTTCTATGCACTATCCATTTATTTTACCCTTCTACGACAAATGTATTATTCAATAAAAAATAATAAACTCTGTGTGTAAGAATGAAGATATATCGGAGAGCGTGTGATAACGTTTTCTTTTAAAAATATAGAAACGTTTTCTCCCTTTTGCGTGATATATCACTGTGATGAAGTTATGGGAGAAATGGTCGGTAAATAGCGAACAAATGAAATTTATTTTTGGGCTGTGTTACGGATGTTTCTAAACATTCTTGATGTCTCTTTTGAATAAAAGTTTGCACTTCTGCTAAAGAAAGTTGATTGCTTTTGTCTTTTAGAAGTGATTGTTTTTCATAAAAAGTAGGTTTTATTTAAAGCTCTGTGTGTATTGTCGATTGGAAGATTTTTTTTGTTTTTAGGTTTGAATATTTGGCGAATAAAAGTTTTCAAAATATCAGTTTCACGAATATTAAATAACAAAGAAAATAATTATTTCTAAATTGTTTTTAGTATAAAGAAAACCGCAACTATGTAACTTTGTTCTAAATACTTTTTTTGTAGTTAATTTATTAGAAAAATAATTAGTAACTTTTTTTCTGTTTGTAAGATAGCTACTGGCAGATTTCGAGACAGGAGAGGATTTCTTTACGGGGTAGGGTTGACAACACTATGTGTCCAACGCTCTACAGTCGTATTACACCGCGACCTACGGTTTAAAGTGGATTCCGAACTACTAAAAACACCCGTGACACCACCGGGACTCAACACGATACCATGTAGCGCCATAATACTATATTAATACTAAAAATAATATTAATACCAAATAACACTACAACCAATGTCTTTCGTTATAATAAAATTCTTTTAAAGATTTTTAAAAGTAAAATGAAGAACAAACTCTTTAAGAAATTTGAATTTTTCTGTAAAAATTAATAAATAATTTAGTCTTTATTTCATTTTGCACTCTTAATATTTTAAATAATTAAAATAAATCCAGTATAAACAATATAACTAATTTATCACTCCAACAACAGTAAATGCTATAACTTCAAATGATATTATGAACATAAAGCAGTAAAATAATTCTTTATGTGCAATAGCTTCAGAAGCTAAAAAGGAAAAGCATATTAAATAAAGTGTTAATCCGGTATAAAAGGGACAAATCCCGCAATGCAACTGAAAAACGAAAACAAATAAGGAGAGAGTACTCTTGAATTATTAAGCGGAATATAAAGTCGTTGAATGTAAATTAAATTCTTTTTTTTTTTATTTTATTTTTCAGCCATATCAAAACATACAGCTCCCATACTTCTTGAAACAATACGGCGCAAACGATGGCAGCGTCGCCATGGCAACCGAGTTTTGAAAATGGAGTCTTTTATTTTTAATCTTTATTGAAGGCAATTCTTGAGCTTGAGTGAAATTTTTAGGAAAAATAAATAAAGATTACATACAGGAATAAAAAAAAGAACAGAATAAATGAACAAAGATAGGGAAGGACAAGGATAATATATTTTCTTCAAAACAATTTTTCGCGCTTTCATATTCCCTTTTATATATGTATTCTTTTTCCAGTATAAAAAATAAAAAATTATTCATTCCGCAGATATAAAGTATTTTTTCTATGAACTATCCATTTTATTTTACTCTTTTACGACATATGTATTATTCAATAATAAGAAAAATGAAAAATGTTGCGTGGGAGGATGAAGTTATCGGAAAGCGTATGATAACATTTTCTTTTAAAATATGAAACGTTTCACGTGATATATCACTGTGATGAAGTTATGGGAGAAATAGGCGGTAAATAGCGAAAGAATGAAATTTATTTTTGGGCCGTGTTACGGATGTTTCTAAACATTCTTGATGTCAGCTTGGAATAAAAAGTTTGCACTTCTGCAAAAACAGGTTGTTTGTTTTTGTCTTTTAGAAGTGATTGTTTTTGATAAAAATGGGTTTTCGTTTAAAAGCTCTCGTATAGATTATTTTTTTATCGAATGCAAGATCTTGTTTTTATTCCAAATTTTTTTATTCAATTTAAAAATTTGGTGAATTAAAAGTTTACAATATTTCAATTTCCCGAATATTAAGAAACAAAAAAAAAAATATTATTTATAAACAGTTTTTAGTATAATAAATTCAGCAACTGTTCAACTTGTATTGCAGATGCTTTTCTGCAGTGCATTTCATCCCAAAAATATTATTCGTAATTTTTTTTTTTTTAATTTCCAAATTTTGATAAAATATTTGACAAAGACCTTGGTCTAGTATAAGTTTAGCAGTGCTCCAAACTATGACGTTTCACTGGAGGATCGTGGGATGCAATCAAGTGCCTGTTGCAGACAGAAGACATTCAGAGACAACCAATCGTGTGCCTCACTCTGCCAATATACACTGGTGTCCAAAGTTAAGCATAAATCGTAAAATGTGAAGAACATGGAATAAATATTCTTAAAATTATTCCAAATTTCTTGCGGATATTAATTGGGTGAAGAAGAATGGGTTTATGCAAAACTTTTCAGTCGCCTACGTCCTGCGCGAAACACCTGCGCATGTCGAAACGCAGAGAAACCGATTCATGCAGCATAGGCAGTTCAGACAAGTTTCGTGCAACTGCTGTGCGAAGGAACATTGTTAACCATCAAACAAGGTGAATGATGGCACAAAGAGAGCCAATTGGACATGCTTGCGAAAGGAAGAATCGTTGGAATACTGGAATCGGACGATCACAAACCGAAGTGTCTCGAATTTTGAATGTGGACCAGTCTGTGATCTCAAGACTGTGGCAGAGGTTTAAAGAACGGGAGATGTTACCCGACAACCAGTATCAGGTCGACCAAGAGTCACAACCCCTAGCCGAGACCGATATCTGGTAATAAGTGCACGACGTCAGAGGGGCAGTACTGCCAGAGCACTGGGTTCGGCGCTCACAGTGGCCACAGGAATACGAATTTCGAGACAAACTGTTTACAGGAGACTCAATAATGCTGGCCTGCATGCCAGAAGACCAGCAGTTTGCATTCCCCCTCACGCCCGCGCATAAACGCGCTCGTTTGAACTGGAGTTTGAAACATCAACATTGGAGTGTGGGAGGCCAATGTGATGTTCAGTGACAAGTCCCGGTTTAGTCTGAGTAGATTCTCGTCGGGTAACGATATGGAGAGAACGTGGAACACGTTTTGAACCAAGAAACATAACGGAAAGATATCATTTTCCATCAAGGGAAGTAATGGTATGGGTATGCATCATGATGGACGGCCGCACAGACCTCCATTTCTTTGACACGAGGTCTGTGACTGGTCAAAGATACAGAGACGAAAGTTCTTGAGCCTTATGTTCGCTTGTTTCACGAGGTGCTGCCGGTCCTGACTTCATATTCATGGATGATAATGCGCCATGTCACCGATCGGTGCTGGTTGATGACTTCTTTGAAACGGAAAACATCCAGCGCATGTCGTGGCCTGCGAACTCCCTGATTTAAATCCTATCGAGCATGTATGGGATATGCTCGAGAGACAATTGCAGCCATTTCGACCCATCACTCAAGCCCTCTTTACAGAACTGAAGAGAGCTCTCCAAAAAGCTTGGAACCGTTTGAACCCACAACTCATTCATCATCTCATAGCAAGTATGGTAAATCAACTGTGCAGCGTGCCTGGCTGTCAGAGGTGAACACACGCCTTGGCTTAAACTGCAGCATCAGTATTTTATTTAATGTTTTCTTTCATTTTCTTTTAAGTGTGAACCCTTGCTATGCTCAGTTTTCTTTCCAAACTGCTACTTTGGACAATAAAATTGATTATTATCATTCTTTTGATTTTCTTTCTTTTTTATAACCATTTTACACTCGCATATCACGTTTCCCGCCATTCTGATTTACAGTTCCTTCTTTATTCACATAATTATCAATTATGCTTAACTTTTTGACACCAGTGTAGCTATAGTTATATTGAATGAATGTTTATATAAACCTAGAGCTTATGAACAAAATTTGTATCCACAACGTTAAATGTTAGTTTTTCTCTTATTCACATTTTTTATTTTATTTTTATTGCATAAATATTAATAAGCATTATTAAATATTATCTTACAACAAACAAAACTGCTTAAAGCCATCGTGTTAAAATAAATATTTATTTATTTAATATTTCACCTTTGACTAAAAATTAAAACACTGACTGAAAATGGTTTTATTCAATGTTTTCTATTTTTGAATTTCAATTACATGTTAGAGATTTCGAGACAGGAGATGCTTTCTTTTACAGGGTAAGGTAGTCAATCCTAAGCTACAACAGACACCAGTTCGGTTCCGCCGGCACCCGAACCTGAAACCTGTAGGCATCGAGCACTAGTCACTCAGTCATCATTAATTTTAATTATCTCTCTCTTTACTGTGAAATAATATTACAAAATGTCTTTCATTATAATAAAATTCTCTTAAAGATTTCTAAAAGTAAAATGAAAAACAACTCTTGTAAGAGATTTAAATTATTTCACAGAAATTAATAAATAATTTAGTCTCTTTTTCATTTTGCACTCTAATATTATAAATTAATAACATAAATGCATTATAAAAACAACATAAATAATTTTATTCATCGAAAAACAAAATTTAGAAGGTAATGCTACTATAACTTCAAATAATCTTATGACCATAAAGCAGTAAAGTAATTATTTATGTGCAATAGCTTCAGAACCTAAAAGGAAAACATATTAAATAAAGTGTTAACCTGGTAAAAGGACCCAAATCCCTTAAGAGCAACATAAACACGAAAAACAAATAAGGGAGAGAGGATTCTTGAATTATTAAGCGGAGAAATATGAAGTAGTTGAATGTAAATTAAATTCTTTTTTTTTTTTTTTCATCCATATCAAAACATACAGCTGCCATACTTCTTCTAGAAACCAGACGGCGCCAAACGATGCCAGCGTTGCATGGCAACCGAGTTTTCAAAAATGGAGTTTTTTTTCTTTTTAATCTTTATTGAAGGCAATTCTTGAGCTTGAGGAAATTTTTTTAGTAAAAGTAAAGAAAGAATACATATACAGGAAAAAAAAATAGAAAAAAAAAGAAAAATAAATAAACAAAAAGATAGTGAAGGACAGGGATAATATATTTTCTTCAAACAATTTTTCGCACTTTCATATCACTTTTTTTATATTCCTTCCAGTATAAAAGAATAAAAAAATTATTAATTCCATAGATATAGGGTACTTTTTTCTATAAACGCTATCCATTTTATTTTACCCTTCTACGACAAATGTATTATTCAATAAAAAAAAAAAAAATAAATAATAAATGCTGCGTGTAAGGATGAAGATATCGGAGAGCGTGTGATACGTTTTCTTTTAAAATATGAAACGTTTTTCCCTTTCGCGTGATGTATATCACTGTGATGAAGTTGTTTGGAGAAATAGGCGGTAAACAGCGAACAAATGAAATTTATTTTGGGCGGTGTTATGGATATTTCTAAACATTCTGATGTCTGTTTGAATAAAGTTTGCACTTCTGGCAAAAAAAAAAGGTTGATTGCTTTTGTCTTTAGAAGTGATTTTTTCTGGATAAAGGTAGATTTTTGTTTAAAAGCTCGTGTAGATTTTTTTTTCTTTTTAAGTGTGAATATTTGGAGAATAAAAATGTACAAAATAACTGTTTTTAATGATTATTAAATAACAAAGAAAAATATAATTTCTGAATAGTTTTTAGTATGAAAGAATAAAGCAATTATGTAACTTTGCTGTAGATACTTTCCTGTAGTTCATTTTATTTGAAAAATGTCAATTAGTAATTTTTTTTCTTTTGGAAATGCCTGCTGGCAGATTTGAGAGAGATGATTTGGCGCTTCTTTTTGTGGTTTTTAAGGTTTTTAGCTTAGGTCCAACGCTCTGAGTCATGATTAGACCGCGATCTACAGTTTAAAGTGAATTCCAAACCACTATGAACATCTATAGCACGCCGGAACCCGAAATGTATAGCACCATACTACACAGTCCAATCATTTAATGTGACCACCTGTCAAAAAGCCAGAATATACACTCTTGTATATTCTGGATTTCTGTGGAGTGTGGAATGGTATTAAGTGGTATTTAAGTGGTATTAAAAATGGAATTAAGGGGAATTATTTATATACACTCTACTGAAATGTGCTGCCACCTGCCTTTTTTTGTGATTGGTTATTTCACGTTGACGTCGAAAGTAGGTGGTGGTCACATTAATGTGACTGGACTGTGTATATTATACTAATACTAAAAATAATACTATAATAATACTAATACCAAATAATACTAAAACACATTTATTTCGTTATAATAAAAATTATTTTAAAGATTTCTAAATGTAAAATGAATAACAACTCTGAAAAAGATTTGACTTTTATTTCATAGCAATTAATAAATAATTTAATTCCTTTTTCATTTTGCACTCTTAGTATTTTAAACTAATAAAATAAATGCAGTATACACAAAATAAATAATTTTATTCGCGAAACACTACTATAACTTCAAATAGTTTTATGAACATGAAGCAGTAAAAATACACTCATGTCCATAAAATTAAAAAAGGATAATTCAGAATCACACAGAAATTGAACTCTTAATGGGACATTATATAATGTAGGATTAATTAAGGAAACATGGGTAAAGTATTTAAGCTTTTCATACTTATTTGCAGATGACTGATTTATGAAGATATATGACAGATCATCATTTAATATTTTTTAATTTTAAAATAACTAAATTCCAGTGAAAATCAATGACATTCTTAACTGAAACTTTCAAAAGAAAAAGAAATGAATACATAATTATAATTTTTTTGCTGTATATAGTTTTATCATTGTGTTGTATAAAAAATAGTTAAACACATGATTGATTTTTCTATAAAATTGATTAAAGCTAAATGTAAATTTACACTCATGTCCATAAATTAAAGGATCATTCAGAATCACACAGAAATTGAACTCTAAAATAAAAATTTCACACACATCTTGAAGAAGAATATGCAAATTACAGGAAACTACCAGATGGGAAAGGATAGTACGTCACAATGACGAGTATAAGAGAGGAGTATATAAGGAATGGTGGCAAAGAAGTAAAAATTGTTCACAAGCGCTTTAAAAGCCTTTCGGTGCAATAACCGCATAGTTATGGCTCAAAGGAAGCATTTGGATGATTTTTTACGTGGTAGAATTATCGAACGACTGGAATCTGGACGTACCCAGCTGGAAGTGTCCGAGGAACTTGGAATCGCCCAGAGTGTCATCTCAAGCCTTTGGCAACGATTCCAAGATGGTGGTAATGGGAGTAGATATTACAGCACAGGTCGCCCCCGAGTTACAACGCCGAATGAAGACCGGTATTTAGCAGTTACTGCCAAAAGAAAAACAGACGAAGCGCAGCATCAGACCTGTCTCGTCAGCTCTCTTCAGCTACCGGTACGACAGTTTCAAGGCAGACCGTGTACACGACACTTAGGCACATTGGCCTATATGCTCGCAGGCCTGTCAGATGTGTTCCACTTACCGCAACTCACTGTCGCCTGCGATCAACCTGGGTAGAGAGCATGCATTGTGGACACCGCAACAGTGGTCTTGTGTGATGTTTTCCAACGACTCCATGTTTAGTTTGCAGTCAGATTCTCGCCAGACTTTCATATGGAGAGCGCCAGGTACCAATCATTACCCCAAGAGAACACCATTGAACGACACGTTACGGTGGTGCAGGGATGGCTCGTTTGGGGAGGAATTAGTTTTGGTTCCAGAACTGCCACCATGTTCAGAGTGTAACGCAGCCCGACTGGGCCACATCTATCAGGATAATCATTCTGGAACAACATGGTTACGTTTGTTTCGAGGGCGCCATGGGTACTGAATTTCTGTTTAGCGGATGACAACGTCCTCACCATTTTCAAACATTGTAGACGAATGCCTCCAACTGGAGGATATCACCCGTATGGATTGGCCAGCATACTCACCGGACTTGAATCCAATAGAGCATGTGTGGGATATGCTTTGGCTGACGAC